>CM060961.1:52393450-52618450 GCA_030765045.1 Tenodera sinensis | reverse complement strand
GATATAAAGTACTTGCAATAGTAAGCCACCATTGGGGTAATTGTCTCTGATGTGAGACTGCCTTTGTGGTTTACCAGGAGAAATACGAACTGGCTTGAGAATTTAATGCCATTCTGGCAGTTTGTCACAATAGCTCAGTGGTTAGAGCGTCCGCCCGGCAAGCGGAAGGTCTGTGGTTCAAATCCCAGTTGTGGCATTGAATTTTTAAGTTCCAGTTCTACCTCTTAACGTTTAAATGAATTCTAAAGTAAGAATTTTTTCAAAATTGTTTGAAAAAATAACTTGCAACATTACTAAGATAAGTGAGGTTTTTAGTTTCTAATTTGTTCTTACTTTAGAATCTTGTTGCTTCACTGTTAATATCTTCAATTTCCTTAATTAGTTTAAATGAAGTTTACCTTAAAAGACATTTGTACATACACATGAGAAAAAAATAAGTTATGAAATTTCAGCAGTATTTTCCTCTTCTTGCCTATTTTAACTTGTGTTATAACAACTGGAGCATAAGACTGGAACAAATTTTGACATTTTTACTAGACATGGAGTAGCTACTGATTGATATCTCTTTGCAATTATAAAGCACAAATTTAAGTAAGGTTCAATATAAAATAAAAGTGTGAAAAATGAAAGGAGAAACACCAACCTAGTACACTCATGTAGTGGTTGAGTGGAACGCAATTAGCTAGAACACTCTATTTTGCATATTAACATTTGTTCTGATAAGAACTGTGCTCCTGGTTTTCATCTATTTTAGCAGGTCCATTTGTTTTAAAAATAAACATATCTTCATAGAAAGCTCTGCTTTTGGTTTTTGGAATACCAGAAAGTTGAGAGAAGGCCAGACTGCTAATGACTTTATTAGTTACATGCAGTGCATTAGGTACCTATCTACCTACCTCTTTTTGGAATTGCTCTATGAGCACCAAATATAAAGGAACTTCTCTTAACCATTTGCAAGGCCAAAAGCTATCTTCCATTGTCAGTTTGTTTTGAATTTGAAGCTTAGCTATATGGAGACAATGAAACACAAATTTTTTGGCTGTTACTATAACTAAATTGCTGTACCGCACCCCAAATATAGAATTGTCAATACCTCTATAATTTAATCTTGCAATAATCATGTTGATCCTGTGTTAAAAAGAAAAAGCACCTATTAACTTGAAGAAAAAGAGTGAAATATTTCTATACCAAAGCAAGTTGTACATAAATATGTGTAATTGACCTATCCTAAGTTTTGAATCTTTGCTTTGCATAATTAGAAAATTATATTATATGACAGTGTATTAAATAAATTTACTGCAAATGATAATTTATTGTTGCAAAGTTGGACATAGTACAATGCACTAAATGTTTTGTTCTGCCTTACAGGTTGACTGCCCCTTTATAGTTTGTATGACCTACGCATTTCATACGCCAGATAAACTATGTTTCATCTTGGACCTTATGAATGGCGGTGATTTACACTACCATTTATCTCAGCATGGAGTATTTAATGAAATTGAAATGAAATTTTATGCAGCTGAGGTTATCTTAGGCAAGTTATTGTTGTGATACTTTTGTCAGTTATTTTTTTATAAAGATAAATATTTACAAAAATCAAATCACATCATTTTAGCTTTAAAGCTGAGAATGATGGATAATTTCTGTTTCTTTGGTCTAGTCTTTTAAGTATAATATTTTTGTTGACAATCATCCTCTTTATCCTTTCATACATTCTGCAATTGCTGCCATAGAATATTTTGCTTTCTTTTACTAAGTAATATTATTGGAAGCAATGCTAGGAAGAATTCTATAGATAATGAAAGAATACATCTGGGAAAAACAAACAGTCCCTATTAGGAATTGCAGCAAAGACCAATACAAACTTATCTTTGAACAGCTGCAAACTCTAGCGTTATTGTGCCCCTATGTATTTGTTTTAGCCAATGACAAGTCATATCTTTTAATGTGAATTTATTTAACTGCATGTTAGAGCATTGGTGTTTGTAAAATTTAGGTAAAGAATGTACAGTTTTGATTTGTTCATTGCAGGTTTGGAACATATGCACAGGCGATATATTGTGTACAGAGATTTGAAACCAGCCAATATTTTGTTAGACGAACACGGACATGTTCGGATATCAGATTTGGGCCTTGCATGTGATTTTTCCAAGAAGAAACCCCATGCTAGTGTGTGAGTTTTCTTATTATCTATATTTGTTTTTCCTTAGAATCTCAAGTAGAATCTTGGAGCTCGCTTTCATTTATTTTTAGAATGTTGATGATATTGTAATTTTTGGAATGTATACAGTGAAGCAAAGGCATTAAAGCTTTGGTAAGTTGGAAAAGTGGAGCGTTGGGTACAGGAAAAATATCTACAGATATTTATGTTCAAATCAAATAGTTTCAATCCAGTTTCATGCAATATGCCACCATCAACAGCCTAATACATAGATTGCTCAATTTATCTCTGAATAAGAAAGAATAATTTACAGAATAAAATGAAATTGTGCAGAGAGTGGTTAAAATTAAGACAAAAAGATGACCTGGTTGTGAAAACAATAAAAACCTTAAAGAAAGTAAACAAAACAAATGAGAGAGAGAGAGAGAGAGAGAGAGAGAGAGAGAGAGAGAGAGAGAGAGAGAGAGAGAGAGAGAGAGAGAGAGAGGGGGGGGGGGAGAGAGAGAACAGCATAACTGAAAAACAGTTGAATAAATAAAAAATTTTCTGTTTAAGTTCAGTGTTTTCCAAAGATGTGAGTTGCAGATTTTCAAGAACATTCCCCCACATCAAAGTATCCCTTAGATAGAAAATTTGTGTTTTATTTTCTGAAAATACCTGACAATCTTATTATAATATCATATATTTAAGATGTTAAGTGATAAATAAAATTTATAATATCTTGAATTTTATGGGATTATGTTATGAAGTCCTCTTCATTTGGAAGGACTTCTATATAATAGGTAAACCATAAATGTAGATCTCTTTGAAACTCAGAAATTATTGCAAATAACTTTCTTTTTGGCATCAACCATTTGCAGATATCTCTTATTTGTTTGAATTTTTCAATAGTTTTATAATTTTTGCTTTCTCCACCATGTATTTAGTCATTTTTGAAGTGCTGTCATGATTCAGTTGTTTCCCACAATTTCATTGAAAGTATGGAATTTCGAGGCAGCATACACTGACATGCTCTTAAACATTTTACTGTTGTTTCAGTCTCCTGTAGCCTTGTTATATTTACCTTTATCTCAGTTAACGAAGATGAAAAAATTAGCCTTTCAAAAATAATTTTTGGAAGCAATATAAAAATACATGATAATGGATAGAGAAGAATGTAACATATAAGATCTTTTATGTATAAATAGTTTTTCCTTCAACTGTGGACTAAATATGCTGTGCAACTACAAATTTATCAGTTTTTGTTTTCTCCACTACGTATAGTAAGTAGAGGAAGTATTGTTTCACCCAAAAATTTAATGTGGAGATTTCACCGGAAATATATGTTTTGGGGCATCCTGAATAAAAAAAAAACACTTTTAGAAAAAGGTGTGTGTGTTTGTGTGCACATGCTCCAGTCTGTGTGTCTGTCAGTCCTTGGACAGCATAACTCAAAAACAAAAAGTTGGTTAAAAACTAAAGTTGGTATGTAAGTTAAACATCTTTTAAGGATGCGACATGAAGATTTTGAAGAAAATTGCTCCATCGTAAACTACCCTTTACGTGGAGAATTTTTGGAAAATTTTGATTTTCTAGAAAATGGCTCTAAATCTTACTGTACAAAAAATGTAGATCTTGCTAAAAAACACAATTTATGTCTGAATAATTTTTTTGTAGAGTGAACCATTTCGGAGATATTGCTTGTTATTTGTGTCAGTTTCGGGATTTCGTGAAATGGAACGTCATTGTTCATTTTTTTATATGTTAAGCATGCAAGGAGAATGGGATCTCAAGCTTTAAAAGAGTTGACTATCACTCAAAGCCTGCTGTGTTCCCATATTCTCCTTGCACATACAAGGAAATAAGCATTAAGAAAATTTGGACAAATGTTTATCTCAACTAAGATGAAGAAGATAGAAGTATAAGAGTTTGTAAGATTGGCTAGCACAAGAGTAGAGAAAGTTATGTGAGTGTAACACATCAGATTTTTTAATATGTTAGCCATGCAAAGGGAACAGAATTTGAAGAGTTTATAAGATTTGACTATGGCTCAAAGCCTACTGTATTCCCATACTCCCCTTGCACGTACAAGGAGAAAGCAATAAGTTAATTTCTGTAAGTGTTTATCTTAACTAACACGAAGAAGATACAGGAATAAGAGTCTGTAAGAATGGTTAGTACAAGAGTAGAGAAAGTGATGTGAGTGCAACACATCAGATTTTTATTTTACATTTCTGGTGTTTTCTTGAAACTTTGTGCACATGTTACATATTGACTTCCCTTTGAAGGATTATATTTTCCTACTAGTATTACATCCAACTAAATAAAAGCCTTAAATTTCCCTGACTGTACCTTATAATGATCTTGAGTATGCTTTTTAACCAGTACTTGACACGCTTTAAGGTTATAGCATGTTCTTTGAATAGTTTAGTGTTCCATGAATATTTTTAAATATATTTTCCAAAAGAGAAGAATTTAGATCAATGATTAATATTTGAATGAAGTTCTTAATAGCTAAGGATGATGAAATGAGAGATCTTGGCTATTGATTTGTTTACTTAAGTGTGCAAAGTGATATTAGCCAACTTTTCAGGTCATATTCACAAATTGAAAGTGACAGCTTGTTTGCATACTTGTTTCAATGGGTGGTCCTATGCCTAGCAGTGGTGAAGATAAGTCTCAGTTAATTTACTGATTAGTTTTTGCTCTTTCCAGCTTGGCACATATTCAATTCCAGCTTAAATGGGCTGGTACACAGGAAGGAGATAACAGGCCTTATTAGTGATGCATTAGTCATCTAGATCCTATAAGAGCAGTCTTATTTAAATCTTGAACTACAACCATTCTGGATTTATAAGTTATTCTGATGCATTGTAAATGTGAACACAAAGGAACAAACTTCACCTATGGGATTGTTCTATGACTTAGAGGAAGAAGTATTTTTAATATAATTTGATGATCATAATAGATACATTTTGCGAGTATAAGATACTGCTGAGAATTTGCTGTCATTTGAATGTTGACCCTGTTCTTCTTATTCTCTCATAGTTATTTATGTCATTGTTAAAGAAAGTGATACAATTCCTTAAGAATGAGATTTGCAATTAAGTCACTTGTTTAGAAATTTAATACTGTTAATAAAGAATCTGATGTGTTGCACTCACATGACTCTCTCTACTCTTGTACTAACCATTATTACTATTATTACTATTATTACTACTATTATTCCTATATTTTCTTTGTGTTAGTTAAGATAAACATTTACAGAAATTATCTTATTGCTTATTTCCTTGTAGGTGTGAGGGGAATATTAGAATATCGCTTTGAGCAATAGTAAAATCTTTTATAGCTTTGAGATCCTGTTCTCTTTGCACGCTTAACATATAAAAAAAATAAACGATGTGGCATTTCAAGAAAATTTAAGTTTTCAGAAACCAACATAACAAGGAATATCTCCGAAATGGTTTACTCTACAAAAACATTTATTTAGACATAAATTGTGTGTTTTAGAAAGATTTACATTTTTTTTGTACTGTAAGGTTTTGAGTGTCTCTTATGTTTACGAGTTATTCAAAATTCCTCCAGAGTAAACAGGACTACATAGGCTATAGCCAGAAAATTCAAAATATACATTTCATTTGTCATACAAATATCTTAAAATATGACATTTTAATCAAAATCATTAGAGCGCATTTCAAGAAAATCAACATTTTCGAAAACTTTTCCATGTAAAGGGTAGTTTAGGGTGGGGCTATTTTTTTCAAAATCTTCGTGTCGCATCCTTGAAAGACATTAAACTTAAATACCAACTTTGGTTTTTAACCTACTTTTCCTTTTTGAGTTATGCTGTACACACACACGCACCCACGCACACACACACTGTTTCTAAAAATGCTTTTTTTGGATTCAGAGGGTCTCAAAACAAATATTTCCGGTGAAATGTTCACATCATATTGTTTGTTGGAATACAATACTTCCCCTACTTACAAGTAGAGAAAGTAAAAAGTGGTACTTTCAGTAGTTGCATGACATATTTGATCCCTTGTTTTGTTAAATTTGCATTATTCTCGTTAAATACTGGAACCTTAGTTAAACATGTAAGCGGACATACCAATCTTTAACCCTACATTCATAAAGTCATTAAGTAAATACTCTATTCATAAGCATTCTTAAAACTATATTTTAAATATATATTTTATACTTATATACAGAAATGCATTATCATCCTTAATTTAAGGTGAAATAGGTGACTAAAATAAGCAAAGGTGTGTCCATTTAGGAAAACATGTATTTCTCTTATGCTATTGCAGAAAGAGTGTGAAAAGTGTGAGAATTAAGTTAGATAAGCTAAATGAAAGTTTCTATTGTAAATGAGAAACAAAATTATCTTTTGGTAGTCTGGTGATCATCATCTTGAAAGAGCTGCACACAGATTCCCACTATCAATAGCAGGTTAGCAGAAAAAGGTTGTAAATTTGTGAGAAGTTTGGCTTTCTGTGAATATATTTTCCTTTTAATCATTTAGGAGATGAAAATAAAATGTGTATAGTATCAACACTAACAATTCTGCATTAATGGTTTCTTTGCACATAGATTTAAACAAGGGAGCCTCAGTTATTTATAGTGTATTGATAAACAGGCAAACTTATTCCTCGTATGGGGCACATCCAGAAAGTATGTTTCTCTGAGCCTTTTACAGAAACAGAATACCATTTAATGGAAAGATTTTTTGTAACAGATACAGAAAGTGTTGAGCTATTTTTTAACATATTCACCAATGAAATTTAGACATTTTTAATACCATGAGACCAAATTTTGTATCTCTGTATTGTAGAAATCTGCCACTGGGATTGGAACCACTGTGTGACAGACATCTGTGTATCTGACGTTCTGAAAATGCTGACACTGACTGTACAGGAATTTCTTGAAGTGTAGGAAAAGATGAAAATTATTGGAAGCAAGGTCCTGACTATAGGGTGGATGATTAAATTACTCCCACTGAACTTGTGCACAAGATCTATAGTCCTCAAGTTGTGTGTAGCCGAGCGTTATTGTGCAGCAAGACAACACTAGCACTAAGCATCATGTGCCACTTGTTCTGAATGGAGCTATGATCTGTGCATTCAAAAACTTTATCACAGACTTCGTTTCATAACTTGGCAGGAGATGGAAAAATAATCTCCATTTTCAACCACTGCAACGATGCTCCTATGGGAACTTCAAAAATTCTGCTAGCCTATGTGCCATGCTACATCAATACTTAATCATGTAAACACTGTTGCCTTACATAATATACAGTTTTCTACTGTGGGATGAATGGGAAACTTAATTTTTGGATGCACCTTGTATATATATCTGGATTCCCAGGAAGCTCTCAGTACACCAATTAAAACAAAAGAGAAGTTTATATGGTCATTGAGTAGAGAAAACATAAAAAGGATTTCCACTTTTCTGTATTCAAGAGTTTTTGTATTTGTATGTTTCAGTGGCACCCATGGCTATATGGCTCCAGAAGTGCTTTCAAAAGGTACAGCATATGACTCAAGTGCAGACTGGTTCTCATTTGGTTGTATGCTATATAAGCTGCTCAAAGGTCACAGTCCATTTAGACAACATAAAACAAAAGACAAACATGAAATAGACAGGATGACTTTGACAATGGTGAGTCGGTATTTTGCCTTTAAGGTATGTGGGTTTCTGTTCGCTACTTCTGAAACTGCTTTGTTTGCTTCAGGATTTATTGTGATGTGAGTATAAACATGTGTCCTTGTGCACATGACTGAGAGGGTGGCATCATCCTGGAAGCAAATTGAGGAGCCATCAATCCCTTCAATGGTGCTAGGAAGTGTAATTGTTTAGTGCGTAAAATACAAAATGACACATTGTGCCGTGTTAAGTGTTATGAGCATCACATGGACAGTTGCTTATTAATGAAGGATAAATAATGTAAATTCATATTTGTTCCTTTTCATTGTTGTGTTGTGCGTTTGCACCCCTTGTTCCTTTTTAATTTCTCTACTACATATAGTAAGTAGGGGAAGTATTGTATTTGACCCAAAAATTTGATGTGGAGTTTTCACCAGAAATATGTTTTGAGGCCCCCTGAATCCAGAAAACGTATTTTTAGAAAAAGATCCATGTGTGTGTCTGTGAATAGTACAAGTCAAAAATGAAAAGTCATTCAAAAATTAATGTGGCTATTTAAGTTTAATATCTTTCAAGGGTGCAACATGAAGATTTTGAGGAAAATTCCTCCACCCTAAACTAACCTTCACATGGAAAGTTTTCAAAAATTTTGATTTTCTCAGAAATGGCTCTAACGATTTTGATTAAAGTGCCATTTTTTTATGGCAATGAAATGAATTTGAATTTTCTGCATGTAGTCCTTTTGATTCTTGATGACTTTTGCATAACTGGTAAACCATAAGAGATGAACCAAATCTTACTGTATAAAAAATGTAGATCTCGTTAAAACACACAACTTATCTCCAAATGCATTTTTTATGGAGTGAACCATTTTGGAGATATTCCTTGTTATTTTTGTGAGTTTTGCAATACTTATACTTTTCTCTAATGGAAGGTCGTTAATTACCTTTTTATCTCTTGGCCATGCAAAGAAAACAATTTCAAAGCCTTTATATAGTGACCAGCTTTAAAAGATTTCACTATCGCTCAAGGTCTACTGTATTCCCTTATTCCCCTTGCACCTACGTGGAAATAAGAAATAAGATAATTTCTACAAATGTTCATCTTGACTAACACAAAGAAGATAAAGAATAGGATTTGTTAGAATAGTTGATATAAGAGTAGAGAAAGTCATGTGAGTGCAACACATCAGATTTTTAAAGATTTATTTGAATATTTAGCCCAGTAAAAGCAAGACAGCAATTCTACTAAATTAAACAGCAGAATAAAATTAATTTCCTCAAGCACTTCGTTTAGTTCATAAAAAGTATAAACCATTGACTCTCATAGTTTCTCTACTGCTTATGTATACCTGGTAGAGGAAGTGCTGTATTCCACCCAAAAATTTGACACAGAGATCACACTAGAAATACATATTTTGGGTCTCCCTGAATTATAAAAAGCATTTTTACAAAAAAGTGTGTTTATGTCCATGTGTTCATGTGTGACTGTGAAAAACAAAAAGTTGCTTGAATTGGTATTTAAGTGTGATGATGATTTTTAAGAAAATCCCTGTCCCCAGCTCAAGCTACTTTTACATGGAAAATGTTTTATTTTTGATTTTCTCAAAAATGGCTTAAACCATTTGATTAAAATATATATATTTGAACTACTTGATAACAAATGAAATGTATATCTCAAAATCCTGAGAATAGCTGGTGAAGACGTCTTCATTCGGAATGAATATTAAACCATAAGATGTAAGAACAATATGTTAATTATTAATTGTATTTATATGTGTTAATTTCTCTCTGGTAACTAGGAGAGTGATCGTTTTTGTTTTTTGAGTTTGAGGGGGGGGGGAAGAAATTTAGAAAGGTAATAAAATCTTGCATAATATATTATTTCCAATTCTTTAATTTGCTGAAGAAAATATTTGCACAAAAGGGATTTTTTACTTGTGGAAAAATGCAGATCTCATTAAAAGGAACAACTGTCAAATAAACATTTTTGTGGCATTAACATTACCGAGCTATCCTTTTATTGGTTTGAATTTTCAAATATTTACTTTTGTCAAGCGTTAAGTCACTTCGTTTTTTGCTTATGCCCATGTAGGGAACCTGAAATATCAAAGCTTAGCAAGCCACTATTTAAAAATAAGCTTATTGATTTTCCTTACTCTGGGCCTCCTTGAGATCTAATTGCCCTTCTGGTCTTTCTCCTCATCGCTACCTCTCAGGGGTTATAGTAAAATGCACAAGGGCCAGGAGCCTATGTGTGGTGCTCTTCCACAGTTGCCAGTGCCCTTCCGTTGTGCCTATCTTTACCTTTGTCTAATACCTACAGCAAAATAATTAACTATGTGTAATAAAAAGTTTATCTGTATTAACAAGAGGTAGATAGAAGAATAAGCTTATGTAGTAATAGTTTGTGGATGTGAACCTATAATCGCTCCACTCTTAGGTCCCAACTTGATATAAACACAAGCCGCCAACATTAACCCCAATATGTGCGAAAGGAAAGCACACCACAAAATATTGGCGATTATCTGTGAGTTTCCAAGATATATGATAAACCTGGTAAGCACTACTCAAATGTAATGCGATAGCAGTGCTATTTCTAAAACTCCAGAGTAAATATTGTTCTGTTGCATCATAAACACGAGGTATGAGTCCACGTGGCATTTGTTTGAGTTAGTTTCAGCTGATATGAATATTGGCTTATCACGGAGGGATACAAGGTCTGGATCTAAGGTTGAATGGGGTACAGTAGAAGTGAAGTGAGTACAACACATCAGATTTTTTATTAATTGGGATTGGCATCATTAAGCATTTACCTATTGGTCATAGCATTTCAAGTGCGTGAAGTGACTTGTGAACAAATGGAGTATATTCATCCAGAATATATTTTGATTGCTAACAATCTGTATTGCAAAATTGAAATACCTCAATCTTTATGGCATTAGTATTTGTGAGAAATTACCTTGTGAAAGACATTCTTTCTGCCATGCAGTTGCCTCATTATGCTCTTGCAGCTATAAGATTAGTCAACTCTGAATTCAAAAAAATTATTGCAAAATATTATAATGAAAGATCAAAGAATAAAAGATGGGAACTACCAGACATTCAAACAGTAATTCATGAGTATCCTCAAAAAACAGCAGTTGCAACCTTCAGGTTTACAGGACATGATTGTCTAGCAAAACATTTAAACATAATTGAGATACATTCTTCATCACTCTGTGCTCTATGTGATATGCAAGAGGAAATGGATCGAGACCACCTTCAAATATGCCCGACCACTTCTAGTGCCCCATCTATCAGTGAAAAATATTGGAGAGCAAGAGAATTAATGACTTCATTGTCAGAAATCCAGCATTAGCTAACAACAATATTTACTCACTGTGCATCTCCAACTGTAAGGCCAATATGCACAAGACATAAGACAGTAAAGTTCTGAATATAATATAACACTAAGAATGATTAAATGTTTGCACAATCACTGCGCATAACACTTTGCTAAATGAGATGCTTGCAAATAAAGAATCAGATCGGTACATGCATGTGAAAACATCTGTAAATTTCCACTGAACTGTAGCTGTTGCAGCACAGATGTCCTGCCTCTCGCAGTGACTTTACCTGACTGGCCAGTGACTTAATGAGCCACTGTCACCTGATAACACACTGCACAAGTGTCAATCACAACATAATTTCTCACCAGTGGGTCTTGGTTTATTCCTTTGCAAATGCTTAAAATGAAAGGCATATAATAATAACATTTTTTGTTAATGCTATCAATTGCTAGGATCATATCAGCATGGTCAGAATTAGATCCACAGGAGTTCTTTTAAATGCCAGTAAATCTACAAATCATGGTGTCTTGCTTTTAGGCACACTTAAAAATCATTAGTTTTGGCCATGTTTTGTGGTAGTGATGAATGTCATCCTCGGCTGCTAAGTCTGCAAGTCGTCCTTAGGGCTGGCCACACATACGGATGGCCGGTACTAGGATGCCAAGAAATAAGTTAGGATGATCTCAGGGTATAGGAAGGATCACAGGGAATCCTTGGGTGTCCAACAAGGAATACAACACTTTATCTTCAGCGCTATACTTTCATTTTATACTCATAGTCATAATATTTGCCTAAAACCATCCAGAATTCTCGGAGAACTATCACCCATGACATTAACTGTCTGGGATTTCTTGTCCCTAGCAACCTGTATTGCACTGATGAGAGTTTAACCCCGATATCCTACCGCACTTCTCATTCGTGGAGAAGTCATATTACATATGTCTGGTCTGTCCCAGTTACATAGCTGAAGCTCTAATATCCCCCTTCTGGTTTTGTCAATCTCCCTTTCTACAGGACCATCGAGACCCCTGACCTATTATTTTGGAAACATTCTACCCTCGTTTAACGACCAGGGATGCCTTGAGAAGCCCCACTCCAAGAATCCTGGCTGCTAATGTTTTGAAATATTGTTCTCATTATTTTAGGAGAGAACTTCCCATTAGAATTTGAACTCATGACCTTGGGATCAGTGGGTCAGCATTTAACCAAATGAGCCACCCAGACCGACATGAAAGATATATGCATGTTATACTGTATATTGTTATATATGCATAAACAATATAGTATTGTTCGGGCTACAGAAATAGCAAAAATAGCTTCCAACAGAGAGAAACAAATAGTTTCTGAACAGTCATGATAATAAGACTCAAGAATAAAAATCATTAAAGCTCCTATTTCAAGGTTAAGTAATATGTTTGCAAGTTGCAGTAATTTGTGGAAGTAGAAGATACTTGCTAATGAGAACTGTGATGTCATTATTATAGATAACGACACATTTTCTTAAAATTACAAACCACACTTTTTTCAGAAACTGAGGAAAAATGAAGCTGTCTTTAAAATAGTTAACAATCCATGTTGTTTTCAGTGTTCAACATTTCACTGGCAGAATTCGTTGCTTTAGAATATTAAGGTTGTAACTGAAATTTAAAAATTGAATTAATGTGTGCTTTGATACCATAATAATTCAATCTATAACATACAATATCATCACTGATGCCACCTAGTGATTCATAAAAGAGATTGAAAAATGGCAAAGTTCTTTTTGCTGAGAAATAGGTTATCTCTTTGGGGTGACAAAGTTTTATATGTACTATTAATCTATTTTAACTAAGAATTATATCTGCACAATTAATCTTTTTGAGTAACACCATACTATCTACAGTCTTATCATTACATCAATGTTTCAATGTACAACAACTGAGGTTATAGTACATATAAAAGTAACAAAATGGATTTAGGAAGTAATTCGCCTCCAAGGAAAAGCAGGAAGAAAGTTGTAAGTTGTAACAAAGATGAATGTAAAGTCAGCTAGAAGAAATATCTAAAAAAAAAGAAAGCTTTAAAAGACATGATGAAATTTATGCCTGAACTTGTATTATTTTACTCTGCTCCAAATTTAACTGAAAGTTTATAAATGATTGAGGTGTTTGTTTTAGTTATGTTCTTTTTTCTTTCACATTTATTTATTGCAAGCATCCTATAAAAAAATAATGTTCATAATTAAACCCAGAAATTTGTTTATGAAAGCATATTAATATACAATTATACATCAGTAAATGTTACAAAGAAACGGTTGATAATGGAGGAAAGTTAACCTTCAAAACTCGTTCTGGAAAATTATGTTGTAAGTGTTCTTTAGTGTTATTAATTGACTCACCTTTTAAATTAAATTAATTATAACAACACTGTTTTCAAACTTCTATGAAAGGAAGATAATAAGAATAAAACTGCATTTGGTTTATAATGAACAAATAATTTAATTCATTTATGTTTAAACTTATTGAAAACAGCTGTTAGAACCTTGTATTGCAAACAGTTTAGGTGATCTTGGGATAACAAGGTTCCAACTGCAAAGCATGACTACCCATAACTTAATACTGTATAAATTAACTGGATCCCATATCATAAAATCCTGAACTTACGAGTAGTACTAATTGTATCATAAATGCTCAATTTGTTCACAATATGTAACAAACTGTTGAAGTTATTGGACTCTATAGCTTAAGGCCTGATTTCTCAGAACAAAAAGGTAGTCAGTACCTTGTCATTCCAAAGTAGAGATGGCTTTAAAATTTTATGTCAACTTTTTCCATCTCCAGTATGAGTAACATAATGGCCATGAAAACCTGATGAGGATGATTAATACACGAAAGCTTATTACTGTAAATAGAAAATTGTTGAAAATAGTATACAGAGAAGAGAAAACCATAAAAGTAAACTTTAATCATTGTATTTCTGTGGGAAAAGTGCCCAGCGCCAGCTCCCATAGACTCCACCTGTAATGAACTTAGCAGTAAATAAAGGTATATACATAAAGGTAGTTTTCCTCTATTTGCTTTCCCATTGCCATTAGCTCCTTTATTCATGAGTACTACATTGTAAGCAAACATTTAACACATGCATTATTTCCACCACAAAGGATCAGGTGTTCCTGAGCTGATGAAACACAAAGAAACACATGTTTTGGCCAGGTAAGCTGGCACACCCTTATACTCACATCACAAGATTTACCAAATGATGAAGGTCATATGCTGCATGCATCTACAGTGAAAATGGCAAGTAGTAATACTCAACCAGCTTGTCTTTAAGGTCGTTTTGAAATTTCTGTTTCAGAATGTAGAATTACCAGAATCGTTTTCAAAAGAGCTAAGGTCATTACTTGAAGGTTTATTGCATCGGGACATAGACAAAAGACTGGGATGTAAAGGAAATGGGTAAGTAGCTTAAAAACATGTAATCCACTAATATATGGTGAATGACAAATGCATCTCATAGCAATAACACTTCTTTTTGGTAGGTATGTCAAATAAGAACCCATTACTGGTTGTAAAACAAATGCAAAAGTACAAAATAAACTTTAGAGGAACATTTGCTATAATGGTCAGATTACACAAAATGTTTGCAATATCTGAAACATTTCATAACCCGAGTGTCTATCTTCTGCTGTAATGATGCTACTGTGAGAACTTGAAAGTTCCACTAGTGCATTCACCATGCCACTCAATACTCTATCATGTACATGTAATTGCTTTATCTAATATATGGTTAGCTAGCTGGTAGGTGAGTGGGGAAACTTACTTTTGTGTACACACATCGTACATTTAATACATTTTATAGTATAAATTAAGGATAATTTCATTCACTTCTTTTCTATTTTGGTGTCATATTGTTATGAACTTACGACATTCACCAAAGTATACAAAGAATTAGGTAGGGAAAGAATATTATGATTAAGGAAACCCAAAGTAAATGTAGTGTAACCCAGTCAATATACATTTTAGATGTCTCCAGTTCATCTAAAAGTTAAATGGTTTACGAGGGCTGTACCAGTAGTGCCCAACATGATGTACAGATAGTGATTATTGTTTCAAATAAATGACTATGGTAGAAGGCACCAACCTTATAAAGCTTAAGTTTAAGATTTGACAATGTTATATTGTGTAGTATTTGTTTGGCAGCCATCAGTGAATGCTCTCAGTGAATTTGTAAACATGGATAAAACTAGTCATTGCTATGTGGTACAATATTTTTCATTTGAAGGGTCTTAGTCCAACTAATATTAAAGCTGAGCTAGATTTTACTCTGAGCAAGTACTCCTTTGTTTACAACAGCAATATATTGGGTGGCAGAGTTTAAGTGAGGCCATATGAGCTGCCAGGAGGAACATCACAGTGATCGACCAAATGAGGTGACCACACCAGAAATTGTAAAGAAAATCCACAAAACTGTATTGGATGACTGTTGACTGAAAGTGTGCAAGCTTGCAGATATTGCAGGCATTTCAAAAAGTGCTATGCATTGCATTCTGACTGAACATTCAAACATGAGAAAGCTGTGTGCAAGATGGACAAAACGGTATTGGATGACCATTAACTGAAAGTGTGCAAGCTAGCAGACATTACAAGCATTTCAAAAAGTGCTGTGCATTGCATACTGGTTGAACATTCGAACGTGAGAAAGCTGTGTGCAAGATGGATGCCATGTTTGCTCACAAACGAACAGGAACATTATCGTGAGGATGTCTCAGTTGTGTGTTTGGCAGTTTCACCACAATAAAGCTCAGTTTTTGCATTGATTCATAACCATGGATGAAACCTGGTTCATCACTTCACACCTGAGATGAAGGGATGGTTGAAATGTGGATTGAAAGGGGAGAATCAGCTCCAAAGAAGGTGAAGACAGTTCCATCTGCAGGAAATGTCATGGCCTCAATTGTTAGAGATGCACATGGGATAATTTTCATTGATTATCTTCAAAAGGGAAAAGTAATTGATGAGTATTATGCGAACTTGTTTCAGCACTTGCGTAATTAAATCAAGCAAAAATGGCAGCATTTAGTGAAAAATAAAGTTTTCTTTCATCAAGACATTGCACCAGTTCATGCCTCCATTACCACCATGGCCAAAATCAATGAGTTAAAAAGTTTGAATTGCTTCCTCATGCACCCTGTTTGCCAAATTTAGCCCTCTCTTATTGTTTCTGATTCCAAACTTGGAGAATTGTCTTGGTGGTAAAAGACCCACCAACAATGAACAGGTGTCTGCATTTGATGGCTATTTTACAGAGTTTGATGGTTCTCACTATAAACAGATATCGAAGCTATTGAGCATTGCTGATAAAAGCGTGTCAAGCTGAAAAGGTGACTATGTAGAGAAATAAGGATGTTTTTTGCCAAAAGGAGGCAATTTATGAGGTTGGGTTCTTCTGGGGCAGCCCTTGTATATTGGATATCTATGCAGTTTTGCTAAAACTTGTTCAGCCATAACAGTTGTTCTTTCCATCCAAAAATAACAAATTATTAATATATCATACTGGTGGCACATAGATCCACTGTACAAGTTGCCCAAGAATATCGTGGAAATTTACAATTTGATGCAGTATAATTTTGTACAACATAATCTGTAGACTATTATGACACTGTCTATACCTTGGAGCATTGGGTTGCAAACTGGCTTTGTACTGTTACACCACACCCAAATAGGGATAAAACATGACTCAAATCAATGTCCACGATGATGGATATATAAGTAATAATAAAAGCATGACAGTTCAACACAATAGAATAAAATAACATTGTAACAAAACCACACAAACAACAATACTATATTGATGAACTATTTTGTACCTAATGCAACATTTTACAGCTCATTTTTAAATAAATGTTGTCGAGTTTGAAACTAATTTTTCCATAAATTAATGGAGAAAGTTGCAGATCTTTTAAATCTGGATTCATTTTAGAACAAAATATTTTGTGATGGTGTCTTGGAGAACTCAAATCAAGAGGCAGAATAGTTTCAATTAGAAATATACCTAAACTGTTTTATCATTTATTATTACAAAAATTGAAAGTAAATCACATCCCTTAATGTTAATGTTTGCTGACTGCTTTTGAGGCAAAAGTGTTGGAAGACACTTCTTGGCTGACTCAAAAGTCTCCTGGGTACTGAGTGCAGGACCTTTCAGATATGGATCCAATAATGTAGCTATGGAGCATAGTTGATTCACTTCTATATTCCTATAGTGATGTTTCAATGAAGATAATATGTTTCACCATAGTGATGGCTGAACCTGATCATACTGGTTTCTGTAGTTCTGATATATAGCCATTCACAATGATTATGTCCTTGGATATTGAAACACTGGGTGTATTAGCCACTGAGGTTAAACAAGGGTTCAAACTAAGGTTCAAACAAATTCAGTGTGAAAGATACATCAGCCATTGGGGAGAAGAATCAAGGTTTCATGAGCGTCGAGTGATTGCATCATTGTAGTTTGTGTATGAGAGACAGAGAAAGCAAAGAAAGGCACTGAAAGGACTGATTAAAGGTTTTGAGGAGTAAAAGTTGTGATAACATGAAAGACTGTAGACTGTGTTAACGACAAGAAGAAAACTGTGTGTTCTTCTTTCCCTGATTACCCTCCTCTTATGTAGGACTTACACTCCCTAGGACTTACAAGCCAACCTAGGGTCAGATGTCTGTTGGGGAGCAGAGGGACCTCTGGACCAGAGTGAAGACCTGGAAGCAGGTGGTCAGCCAAGCACCAGGTATGATAGTGAGGAAGAGGATGATATAAAATGGATGATTGGAAGGGTGATAATGGAGCAATTGATGAAATGAATGGCGGGAGAAACTGGAGAACCCGGAGAAAACCTGCCCAGACGCCACTTTGTCTTCCACGAATACCACGTGTGGATCCCACCTAGGTGGTAGGCGAGTGATCTAACGGTGCCGCCATTATACTTCCAGACTCAGGGAAGGATGAGGAATAATCCTGGCTGGAGAAAAATTCCTACCCCCCTGCTGGGAATTGAACCCGGGACCCCTTGCATGGCAGACAAGTGCTCTACCAACTGTGCTACGGGGCCAGCAGAAAACTGTGTATTTGTGATAAAATGTTAGAAGAGAATAAAGTGATAGAAAAGTAACTGGGTGGATTTTGTCTTTTGGTCACACTGGTGTCAGAAGTGGAATTTGACAAATTGCTGTTTTGTTATAATATCTTCATTCATTTTGAGGAGTGCAAGATCCAACTAGATAATGGCGTATAGTGATCAGTTTTGTTATATTACTGGTTTACAGGCCCCCTTTCACCGCTAGCTCGAAGGTATGAACTATGCATGTGTAACAGTTTACAGAAGTGTGTTACTGTGATTAATTAATTATTGGCAGTCCAAAGCATCCAAAATCTCTTCTTGAGTTATACCTACATTCTTGGTGGTCACCACAAGAGTGTTCTCTGTTTAGCATTTCAGTGACTCACAGCAGTTTATGCTTCTTATTGTTACTACAGAAATAATTATTTTAATGCATAAAGTTATTGATACATCTGTAGTTAACAGGTATAATACTTCAGTAGTTACAATTTCTAGTGCTAAGTTTCAAAAACAACTTAATCCTATATCCCAAAACAGCCAGTAACACGCTTCAAATAGCTCATTAAATTTTTACCTCCATTGAATTTATCAGCCAACTTAACTGGTATTTTCTATTGTCACAACTGGCTATACATACCATGAAAAAAAGATTGCATAGTTTATCAATGTACAGCTGGTAACAGAAGAGTTATCAAAAGTGTTCTAGGCTGGGAGGGACGTTATCAGATCTTCCTCACTAGTATAGAAGACCATGAAAAAATCAATTTGCAAGAAAGATGTATTTACTTCATTTCAGCATTGGCTGAATAGATTATAAAACTGCATCTCCACAAGAATTTGAAATTTGTGGAGTGCATTCAAAGAGCATTTTATTCACTAGCCATGAAACAATGAAAAAGTCAATGTTTGAGAAGGATGTGTTGTTCAAAATTGGATGAGTAGATTATAAAACTGAAGCACAATAGGCATTTAAAAAGCATAGGTTACCAAGACAGTCATTTACAATTTTTCAAGTGTAATGAAACATACAAGGGTGGTTTGATAAGTTCTCGGAATGACCACAATAGTTCAGCATAGTGCCACGAGTTGTTCACGTGATACTCATTGGACTGTTGCCTGTAAACACGTGTCACAACAATGTTCTTGGAAGACTGCTGTAGTGGTGACATGACTGTTTTGTTGTTGCTGCGTTGTGATTTGCGAAGATGGAAAAAATTGAAATTCAAGCAGTGATTAAGTATTTTATAAAGAAAGGTATGAAAGCAAAGGACAGTCATGCTGATTTTCTGAATACACTAGAGGACTCTGCTCCTTGATATTCAACTGTTGTCAAGTGGACAAACAAATTTAAATTTGGTCAGGAGAGCTTAGATGATGATTCATGTAGTGGCCAGCAAAGATGTGTCACTACCCTAGAAATGGTTGCAAAAGTGCACAAAATGGTAATGTAGGATCACCAATTGTTGTTTTTAGCTAATGCTGGATTTCTGACAATGAAGTCATTAATCCTCTTGCTCTCCAATATTTTTCACTGATGATATTGCAGAGAGCAATAGCAGTAATAGTAACTGCTTTTTAGAGAGCACCATATATATTTCAGCAATTGAAAGTATGTGAAATTGCTCAAGCTTGCCAGATGTCATATGAAAGGGTATATCAAATTTTGACTGAAGAATTAGATATGAAAAAACTATTTGCAAGATGGGTGCCGCGACTCTTGACACTGGATCAAAAACGCATGAGAATGGAAGTATCAGAACAATGCTTGGCACGTTTTAGGAGCAATGAACAAGATTTTTTGCACCAGTTTGTGACCACAGGTGAAACTTGGGTCTGCTACTATACTCCAGAGACAAAACAACAGCCAAAATAGTGGAAGCATGCTGATTCTCCACCACCAAAAAAAGCAAAGACCATTCTTTCTGCCGGAAAGGTAACGGCATCAATTTTCTGGGATGCAAAGGGGATTCTGCTTGTAGGTTATCTCCCCAGTGGGCAAACCATTACTGGGGCGCATTATGCATTATGCTAACCTCGATCAATTAAACCAAAAAATGCATGAAGAAAGGCCAGGTTTAGTAAGGAAGAAAGTCGTCTTCCATCAAGACAATGCACTCCCACACACATGCGCCATTGCCATGATGAAATTACACCAACTAAGGTATTAGTTGTTGCCACGCCCACCTTATTCACCTGATATGACTCCATCGGACTTCCATCTGTTTCTGAAGCTGAAAATTTTCCTTAGTGGACGAAGATAGTCTTCAAATGAAGAATTGATAGCTGGAGTTAACAGCTATTTTGCAGGCCTGGAGGAATCTCATTTTTGAGATGGGATCAAGGCATAGGAACATCACTGGACTAAGTGCATTAGTCTACAAGGAGACTATATTGAAAAATAAAAAAAGTTCCAGTGTTGTAAGTACTTTTTTCTATTCCATTCCGAGAACTTACCAAACAATCCTCGTATTTTATGTAAGAGATTGTCAGAAAATGTAAATAATATGTTGACAAATACGTAATTAAAATATATTTGTATAGTACCAGTAATAATCCTGGTTGCAAAGACCGCATAACCAGCTGGGAGGGACTGGGGCTTTGACCACGTCCCACCTCCAGTACTGCACCTCACTCATGATGCCTGCAGTGGGCAGAGGTGGGGGATGCAGTAGTCGGGCAGTAGGCCTTGGCCCAAGTGGGCTGTTGTGCCACGTGGTTACTAGTAATAAATAGTAAAACCATTTAATGTAAGTTCATGATAAAATGGGATTATTTTGTAATATACTGCATTACCTTACTGGTACATTAGTAACCATTCATGAACTTGCCTACTTCTGCTTGGCAATACCTAGAAAGTTGTCTCTGTTTGTCTCTGGATAGCAATTCAACAGAGAAAGAAAGAGCATATAGTACTAGAAATGAGCAGATCATCATAGCATATAAAATTTAGAAACAAATAAAATGATACACTTCTCTGTTGCAGTTAAAAAATATTGTAAGAATAAATGCATGTTCTCTTGAAAAATCAGGGCAGTCATATAGGAATGTATTATGACTTCCTAAACACTGCACTACAGGGAGATGTAAATAGAAACAAGGGCTATTAAAACCTGTAGTGCAGTATAATCTCAGTTATGCATTTTCAATGGGAGACCACTAAAATAATGTTTAAATAAGAAAATAAAACAATGTCCTTGTGAAACTAAAACTGTTTTCTTAGATTACTTCTATATTAACAAAAAAAAAGCAGTGATTGAAACAAAGCACATAACCCTTAAACGTAATACACTGTTTAGTGGACTGATTTGTTTGTATTGGTTTAAAAAAGCTCAATTTTTCTTTATTTCTTTAATTTTTTAACAGTCATTATAAGCACTGATCACAGAAATGCTGTCATCATTAAAACTGTGATAATGGAAATCATTGTCCAATTTGTAGAGCTTATATTGCCTAAATTATTAAGGTCTACCTCTTGAACACTATCATTATTGTATCATCTAATGTTAACTGGAGTAGAATGCAGTGGTGGCTGGCAGTAGAGGAATCTAGGGCGGCACCCTCCCAATAAATAAAAATAAAGAAAAGGTAGCATTACATCAAAAGCATTACTTCAGATATGCTTTACATCAGGCATTATGCCAAAATACATTCATAAACTTCCTGTTTCTATTTACCCATTTTGTTTTGTGGAAGATGTTTTTACACTGCTAATATGCGGAAGAGCGCCAATGTTTTCATTACGGATACAGTTTTGGACTGTAGGTCATCCCTCTGGGAATGTTCACATCTTGTACATACTACCAGCAGCGAGGGGAGGTGCGGAGATGGCTTGACTATTGGTGGAGGGGTGTGGAGAGGCATGACAATCTGAGCGGTACCTGGGAGGGGAAATGTGCCAGTGATAATTTTTCTTGGAACTGTCTGACTGCTAACAGTGCTGCCATTTTCATGCATACTCCTTCCTCTTTAAATGAATTTTGTAATTTAAATTGATTGTAAATGAAATTTCATTCTGAACTAAAGTAGCTCTATCTGTGCTACTTAAGGCACAGTGTTGCACATTTGCAATAAAACGATATCAAGAAAGTATATTAATACTACATTTATGTTGGTAATTTTGCTAGCATGACACATTGAATACATATTACGTCATAGTATAATTCGCTCTGAACAATGGTGCCAACATCTGAAGCTCAGAAGTTCCAAACGAGAACTCAGAATGTCCCTTTTCTGTATGAAATGTCGCACATTAAGGAAAGTATGTGATTGCTAGCTTTAAAAAGAAGAAAAACGCCCTACATGCAGGGCGATAAATTAGTAGTGGAGTTCAGGGTGTACAACTACAATATTTACTACCGCCCTTGCAAAACTAGATTAGGCACAAATAATGTAAAATCAGGACTCATGTTCATGAAGTGCTTGCTCCTCCTATCAGTAGATACAGCTTTCCTTTTATAGAAACATTACTCCCCGAACACATATTTGAATCTCACCTATAGGTAATAGTGCATGACTATTGCTGTTGTGTAAGCAAACCTACTGTGCCCTTAGTGAGAGTGTTGATTGCTGGTTGCCCAAATGACAGTTTGCATGTGTTGTGTAGTTAACTTCCGTGAAATGTTTATCTTTGCTATTGTGTGTGCCATAACCATTACTACACTAAGTTATAGACAGCAATTATTAAATGTCCCATATTCATCTCAGTTTTTTCAGAAAAGTCCCTTTGTCTCTTCCTGAAAAATAGTTGTCAAAATGTCCCACAATATGGGACAAATCCCACGGGTTGGCAACAGTCTGAAAAATGGTTAAACAAACCCAGTTTTAGCAGCACTTTCGAATGGTGTCATGATCTGAATCTTCAGGAACTGTGAAATAAATTAGTGAACCATCAACGGTGCAACTAGCGTACTTAGTGTGGGTGTAGCCAGTTTTGCATCTCGATTGGAACTTAAGAAGCTGGGGCCACCAAGACCAATGCTGAATATTGAACAAATTCAAAATCTGATTGTTGATCAGATGGAAGATCATGCATAGAAATTTTTCAATTTATATGATTCATTTTCTTTTCAGATATCTTGGGGTAAGATTCAGAATTAGCTGTCTTGATCATGTGCTAATTTTGAAAATACATTATGCCGCCCTCCCAAATTTACGAGCCACGAGTCGCCACTGGTAGAATGACCTTGTCTATTAGTGCCTAAAATATTCTGCATACATATATCTAAAAAAAACTGCAGAACTAGATAACATATAAGTGATGTTTAACTATTATTTTCTAAGCATTGGAAGCTTTATAGTTTTAAATTGATCGAAAGGATTAAGTTGGAGGTTGCTGATATGAAAATAAGTGTTCACCCTGCTAGTGTGAGGTACAAGAGCAGAAAGTTTTTTTCAAATTTATGTGCACTAATTCTTTTCTGTGGCTGTGCTTTAAATTTGCATCTACTTATGCTTGATTCTACACACTGATAACACTTAATGCATATGCTTTTACATTTTCTTTCAGTGCTGATGAAGTGAAAGAGCATGCATTTTTTGCTGGGCTGGACTGGCAACAGGTCTACCTCCAGAAATATACACCACCTTTAATTCCACCACGAGGGGAAGTTAATGCTGCTGATGCTTTTGATATTGGTTCATTTGATGAAGAGGATACCAAAGGCATTAAGGTTAGCTGACAATGTTTGAAATTTCCTTCAGTGCACAAATGACAGATTTAAAAGCTATAATGAAGTTGATTTCTCAGGCTTGTAACACAAATGTTTGTTTAGGTACATTACAATTTGGTGAGACAATGGCTGCTAGTTTAAATATTATTACAGATAATTACTTAACAATCCAAATGGTAAATTCCATTAAAGGGTTTCTATATAAATACTGTTTCTTACTTCACATAAACCAATGCAGGTTTCCTCTGGGTGTCATATGGACAATAATAGCAATTGAAGCACTTATTTGAAACACTATTACTGGATTCAGATCCAAACTTCACATTTCCATAATTTCCAATGATGTTACCTTTGGGAGTTATGTATGTTCTACTTACCTGCATCCCATTAAAAAATTTAAGCAGATATTTTATATTCTTTTAGGCTAAAAACAAAAAAATAATTGTAGTCGTTCTAATAATTCTAAAACCTGTGAAGTGAACAAACTCAATTTTAATTGCTTCAACATTCACTGGCCCAACACTGACTCTCCCAACACTCCTGTCCGAACACTCACATAAAACTGCTCGTTGGTCCAGGTAAGGCAATGTATACCATTCTGCTTGAAACCTCTGCAATAGGATCACCAGTTGTGACAGGTCTTCGTCAGAGTGCCTTCCACTTGGGTGTTTTGATGGGCCATCCTGTGCATAACGTGAAAAAGACCCACAGGGTTCCATGACTCTGATCTTCCTTGTGCACCCTCTCGGCTATCTTGCTCCTGGCAAGTCCAACTGCAACCTCTGCCTGAGTTACTCTGCAGACCTTGAGATGTTCTCTGGGACTTTAGTGCATTATCTTGTTTTGTTCAACTTGCAGGACCCTCCTGCTGATGTTGACTGTTGCTTTGTGGCTCCTGATGGTGCCTAGTCCCACAATGAAGACTCACAGATTTATAATGCTGTACCCCAAGCTCAACTCCAGTTGTGTTTGCACTTCCACAGGCAAGGTAGTGTCCATTGCTGTCACTATGTCACAGGGCTGATGTAGTTTCCTTGTTGACAAGCTCTCTGCCTCATCTGGTCAGATCATGGTCACGGCTGCAGCTGTGTCCAATAACCGGCACAGCTTTCTATGTATCCTGCCACCCATGATAATGATTTCCTACACTCTTCTGTCCAATGCACACAGCATCATTTGATGGGATGCTCCTCCATGCCCCATGTCACTCCAGCTCTTACTCATCTCTCACTTGATTGTGGGCTTTGCTGTTGACCATACTTCATGACGTGTCCTGGTTGGCTACATCTCCAACACACACTGTTAGGAGATCTCTGCAGACATCGCTGGGATGGTTGTTTGTCTCAGTCATGTCATACACTTCTGTTGTCTGAGACAGGATAGTGGCTATCTCAGCTGCTAGCTTCTCTTTCTTCTGTGCTATCCTATCCATCACAGGCATTCAGCTTCCTGGTGCTGCTGTTGACTACACCATCCAGGGTGTCCACTATAACTGATTTCTGCCTCGCTTTTGAAACTTCAATCCAATATCTATCAGCAAACGGTGGAGAGTAGTTCGTGAAAAATTTGGCAAGTCCGTGTCAGAATTTACCGCATGCGAAATTTTGTTTAGAGTCGGCGGTTCATTTCTGAAAAAATAACCATGAACTTTATTGCGTATAGCACTTTTCATAAAATAGTTGTATTTCTCCACGCGCTGTTTGCATTTACATGATTTTCCCGGTGTTCTTAGAGTTCCGGATGCTTGCTGTTCCATTCTAACACTATGTACACTACTTGCGGAAACACCAAAGAGATCACCAGTTTCTTTCTCAATGTTTTTATAGACGACTCCGGGTTTCTTTCTTAAAGCACTGCGAAACAATGCGTGATCATTCCCCTCTCACCGCTTTTTAAAGGTTTGCCTCGATTGTGTTTCATTTCGGCTGAAGCACCAGTCTGCTCCATGATGAAAAGCTTACTGATTTTAAATTGCATATACATAAGTGTCCTTGGCCGTGTGAGGTCTGCGAGATGTACAGGAAATACCATATCAGAAGCAACCCCACACTATAACAAAAACATCTTAATCAGCATTCAACTCGATACAGACCTCATTGCGAGAGAGTTGCCTGGTATAGGAATGCAAAAATATATAATAGCAGTGTCCTTTAGTAATTGTTAAATAAAATGCAGCTTAATTTAACATAATGCGTTAATAGTGTGTATAATTTCACCTGTCTTCTGTCTAATCTATATATAGTATACTATTATGTATATATTCCCTTCAGAAGTCACGAGCCGAGAACACATCTATCTGGGATGTGAAGTAGAAAGATAAAATGTGGACCTATTTACGTTTATAAGAATCAAAACATTTGCATACTTTTCTGTGTCCGAAGTGAGCTCGCGCAGAGCAGTGATCAGAAAACTACTTACAATACTGTACTTAAAGGAGGGGTTTATCGTACGTATACAAATAAAAGAAAACGCCCATTATCTTCGCCAAACCAATCAACAGCTTAACCGTTTTCTGTCCCAATATCTCTGTCTCTCTTCCCGCCCAGATGTTTACAACAGGATGGAACTAGGTTGAGACATATTATAGTTAATCATAGGTTGTTTCATAGGGTGAATTAAACACATAGATACACACAAAACTGTGTCAATACTCGCTGGCCCAATACTGGCTCTCTCAACACTCCTGGCTCAATACTCACACAAAACTGCCCATTCAATGTGCTTATGTGGCTGAGAATTAGATGCCATCAATTTCTCTAGAAATATACGTTTTCTTGAAGCTTCTTGTACTGTATAGAACTGGGCCTTTGTTCTTGCTGTCGTCATTGTTGGCCACTGTCTAGCAACATAGTGGTGTGAGGTAGCTAACCTTGAGTATCCTTTGAGGTGTGCCATTGGTGTGGCAGCACATATCCAGATATTTCTTGATGAGGATTTTTTCCCAAAAACTGTTATTTCTCCAAATAGTTTTCAACAGCTGTATGTGACAGTTTATTTTTAACCACAGACATGCTTCAGAAACAGTTACTTGGATCATTAGCTGTAGGACAACTAGCATTGTTGGAATCTTATTTTGTGCAGCAAGCAAATGTCATGATGAATCAACTTAAAGGGGAACGAAACACAAAACTAAATATTTCATTTGGCTTATTAGTTGGTATGTGGTCAAGAAGAGATATCAATGCAGGCCAGTTTCACCGTCCCAAGGTGAGTGGTTCTCATGTTACATGTTGACAATTTGACATATGACGTAATTTGTTCAACTGAACTCAGGCAAGACATGGTGTTGTAAACATCTAACGTGGCTCACACTTAAATACCTTCTAGGTGAGAAACAGGAGTCCTAATTCTGCTTTGAAAATGAGTGAACATGGTATCTGTTCTTACCGGTTTGGACCAAAAAAAGTGAGATTTTGAAGACTTAAACCATTCCGATAGAGATTCTGAGACAGCTAGTATGAATGCCGAAGACCGTGCTGGTTCCATCCATTGGTGTAACTGTAAGGAATGTGTACCAGTGAATAATGATGAGAAAAGTGTGTGCTGTTTGGACTATAATAATAACTGGTGCTGCCATGCTTTGATTGGCTTTATCAAATGTAGACCTCGAAAACATTGCCAAGCCCAGTGATTTGCAGGACTTAAATTACTGAAACAATATACCAGATAATAACAAAGAACTTGTTATTAAGGTATTTCCTTCCCGTTTCTTTCCTGATACATTTTGCGAGTTCCAAGTGAATGAATTACTGCAATAACACACTGTTTTGACACATAGCATTGTTCCTTTAATATAATGAGAAATTGTTTTTACTTCATTTCTGCATAAAACACATACCTTGAAAAATAAAAGCAGAGATGCCCAAGCAACAATGAAATATGCCGTTGCAGCTTCACTTCCATATGTGGTGAAACTCTCCTCCTACTCTACTTCCTCTTCATCTTCTTTTTTTTTCTTCTTCTTGTTCCTCGTTATCACTTGTATCAAAATCTGAAGTACAGGTTTGTAAACATTTTCATTCAGCTTATCCTGATCTTCATTATTGCTCTTTAGCTGGTGTTTCCAGCTCATCTCATTACCACTCAGACTTTTTGCCTATCAAGAACTGGATTGAGTCGCATGAAGTCTCTTTTCACTCTTTGAATCAAGAGTGTTATAACGCCTTCTTCACCGTGCTAGAATTGGAGCTGACCCTGGCCTCTTTGCAACCCTCCGCATCTGAGCTGGATGGTGTTCACTTTACAGTACTGCAACACCTGTCTCTGACTGTCTGACTGGTAAACTCCTCCTCTTGCAGGTGTATGACTGTATCTAGCATACCTCTAATTTTCCATCTGCTTGGTGCAAGGCCACCATCGTCCCTATTTTAAAGCCTGGTAAGGATTGCCATCTACCTTTCAGGTATCGTCCAATCTCCCTCACCAGTCATCTGCAAGGTGATGTACAAATCAATGGGCGATTGACATGGTAGCTTGAATCTCAGCATCTGCTGTCCTACATTCAGTGCAGTTTTCATTGGTTTCATTCAACAATCGACCACTTAGTATTGTTATCCACACACATCATGGAGAGTTTTTTGAGGAAGAGTCGAACGGTTACTGTATTTTTTGACTTAGGGTGTATGACACTTTCTGGAGGTATGGAATTCTTTGTACCCTCCACAAGTGGGACATTTGGGGTCGACTGCCCCTTTTTATTCAAGAGTTTATGTAGGATAGAGTCTTCTGGGTATGGGTGGGCTTGGTTTTGTCCTGTGTTTTTACTCAACAGAACAAAGTGCCTTGGGGCATGATACCCAGCCATTGCAATCAGTCCCATTGTGGAGTGCATTCCTTCTGGAGTTTTGTCTTCATTATTCATGGATGACTTTGCCATTTACTCTAGTTCTTGGCAGATATTGCCTCCATTTGTGTCTTGACCCCTTCTTGGCTTGGAGTTTTGAAAATGGCTTTAAGTTCTCTGCCGAGAAAACTGTCTGTTAGCTTCTGGTGCCAGAAGTCATTTCTGCTGCCTTCTCTTTGTCTTGGGCAGATGCACTTCCTTAGGCAGATGACACAAAATTCTTGGGATTGATATTTTACAAAAAGCTCAGCTGGGCTTCTCATATCTTGCATTTAAAGGCAAGGTATGAACATTCTTTTGGTGTTTTACGCGTTTTATATAGCACATCCTGGAGAGCCGATTGGACAGTTCTTCTAAGACTGCATCATTCCCCTTGTTCAATCTAAACTTGACTACAGTTGTATTGTGTATTCATTGGCTCAGCCATTGATTTTAAAATGGCTTGACCCCATTCATCACCATCATATCCATTTGAGTATTGACGCTTTTCCGAGCCCAGTTACCAGCCTATGTGCGGAAGCTGCAGAACCTCCACTTCCTTATAAGTGCAAATCCTTCTTTGCAATTACACTTGCAGATTGTTTAGTTTGCGGAAATATCCATCTTTTACTTTGTTTTTTAACGATACTTGGACCACCAATACTCAACGAGCTCCCTGGCCCCACTCCCTCCTGGCGTTTGGTTTTGTTCACTGCTTGGACTGTTGGACGCTGATTTACCAGCCACCTTTCCAAAAGGAAAAATAAGCTTTCCCCCATTGCTCCTTTCAAAGACCCACGTCAATCTAGTTTGCTATCCCTACTGAAGTCGTTGATGCCAGATTCAGTTCTTCATTCAGCCTTTTTAGATATTCAGGCGCAGTCCAGATCCCATAATTTTATTTACACTGACAGCTTGAAGGACGACTGGGGAGCAGAATGTGCTTTTAATCATGATCGTGGCGATTTCATCTTTATCGCAGTACTTGATTTTTACAGTAGAGCTTTATGGTATATACCAGGTTCTTTGATATATTCGTCAGCAAGCCTTACAAAGTGGTGTTATTTGTTCCAATTCAAGTGCCCTTCAGAGCCTACAGACACTATACAATTACCATCCACTGGTGCAGCATGTCCAGACTACCTTCTCTCACTCACCAGTACTGGCACTTGCTGTGCCTTTTTGTGGGTGCCTGGACATGTAGGCCTGCAAGGAATTGAGGCTGCCGATGCTGCTTTAGCTCCCAGGTGTTTTACCCTTAATGCTCCTTCTGATGATGTTAGCGCATATTTATGTGCCTGTATCATTTTGCAATTAAGGTCCGCATGGATGGAGACTCAGGGGAACAAACTTAGGGAGGTGAAGGCTCTTCCTGTCACCTGGAAGACTTCCTTATGTGCCTGTCACTGTGCACCGAGCACTGCCGTCACATTTTATTCTAGGACACAATGCTGCTCTGTGCTCGTTGTAATGAGCCTTTGACGGTGCATCATGTTTTACTTCAGTGCCAGTTTATAGCTCAGTTTCGTGTCTCTGTGGATCTGCCAGCTACCCTTGCTGAGGTACTGGCAGACATTTTAAGTGCTGTAGAGTGTTTACTATATTTTATCTGCCTTAACGGTATGTACAACCATGTTTGACTTGCTGTTTTATCTCATTTAGTTTTGGTTGGTCATATGGTTCAGTTTTATGTGCCTCATTGTGTGTGTTTGGTTTTAACTCTACTTTTACAGTTTCTGCCACTTTCTTGGTGACATTTTAATGTTTTAACGTTTTAGATCTACAGGCTTAGTTCCTATGTTTTTAGCTATCTTGCTCTGTTTGGGCACTAATAACCTTGACAGTTGTGCACCCTAAAGCACTACCACTACTACTACTTTATCATTGCTTCTTTCATAGATATCTTCAAGTTCCAACAATATATATTTTCTTATGATTTCAGTTCCTAGTTCACATTGTACTTCTGAATTCGTGTTGTTGTTTTTTCATCACCTTCTATTCTGAATTCTGTTTCACTGCTTTTATCATCGTCACCTTTATTGTCAGTCTCATTGCAAGTAACACTATCATATATCTCAGAAGCAATGCATTTATGATTTCTAGATTCATATCGTTCTGTTCTTTGTCATTTGCTCTAGGATGAAGTTGGTGAGATCAACTGTCTTATTAGAACTTGATATCTGGAAAGTATCTTGGTTTTTCCTTATAGTAGGAATAATTCCAGGTTTTAATGGAGACCCTTTGAAATTTTCATCCGGCATAAGCTGCTTTTTTAATAACTGTCTGTTCATAATCTGTGTCCTCAAAATGGAAGGAAGATAAACGAGTACTGGGCTGGGCAAAAAATCTTTTCTTCTGCAAAATTTTACCCATATTCTGTATTGTCTCTGTTTGGAAACTAGTGAAAATGAGTTCCCTTGTATGTTGTGCTTCTCACACTGCAGCCACATGCACAACATTGAGGCATATTAGTTTTTACAATATTACGTTGTTTGTGTAATACTAAACTGACCCAGTAACACCATCACCAAAACATCACCATAAAGAGCACTGCTCTTAAACTTACATAGCAGCAAGAACAATTTATTAACATGTATTAGAGTGTAAGCAGCAGCAACTGAGTTGTGAATGTCTAGGAGCCTACAGTGTGTGAATGGAGTTGATGATATAAGACGTGTTTATTATTTTGCTTGCACAGCGATAACGATATTGTGCAGTATAAAACAATCTTACCACTGCATTTTAAGTCATATCCTTCATTTAGAAAGAAAAATGATTTCCCCTTTAAGTTCCCTAGTGGAATTTCAAAATTATGAGTAGGTGTTTATTTAAGAGGTAGAACTGGAACTTATAAATTCAATGCCACAACTGGGATTCTACCTCTTAAACTTTGCCCACACACTGCTTGTGTGTTTAAAAACACCAACAGTAAGTTTGTTGGCATAAATAAATAATAATTACCAGGTGTTTATTTGATTTTAATTATGAATTCCCTTGCCCTCTTCCATACCAATAAGGAACATTTCACTGTGTGAATTACATATCTAATTAACCTTGTTTTTATATAAATTTAATGACTGAAGCATCCAGCAACTACTGATTTATTTACTTGCTTATGTCAGTGACATTAATGTATTAACTACATAGATTGAACAAGCCAGTAATTATGTGGCAGAGAACACCAACTTATTACAATTGCTGTTTCCTTAACACTTGAATGTTTATAGTAATATCTTTTAATTGTCAGTCATGATCCAAACATTTAAATGCTTTATTTTTTGTCAGACTGCATTAATATCCCTTGATACCTATGTCTTAATTTTACAACAGCATATCACATGAATTGGTAAGGAAGTTATTTCTTTTGCAGCTTACAGATGCAGATCAGGATCTGTACAAGAACTTCCCATTGGTGATCTCTGAACGGTGGCAAGCTGAAGTGGCAGAAACAGTATTTGACACCATTAATCAAGAGGCTGATAAAATGGAACAGAAGAAAAAAGCGAAACAAAAACTTAAGTTCGACACAGATGAAAAAGGTTTGTTGGTATTTTCTAGAATATTTAATGAATTTATTACAAAGAATTAATTGTTTGCTAGATGTTGTATTACTAATAGACTTAAAATCTTGAAAGCCTAAGAACAGAATATTAACCTCTTCGCGGATATGGACGTCATATGAGGTCAGTTTTAAAATGCAGGAGAACCGATATGGATGTCATATGACGTCCTGTGCATACATGCACTTAATGCTTATTTAACCCTAATTATTTTAATTTTTGTCTTTTATAATAAATTTAAATAAATTCTAGAATAAATAAAGTCTTACCTTTTAAAGGTTCCTTTTTGAATGGTACATCACAAAACATGGATAGACACATAAGGGCACATCTCCACATTCACAGCGTATCATGTTAGTCTCTTTATGAACTCCTTTTTTGCGGCACGCCAGACACCTTTGAAATGGACACAACTTTTTTGCTGTTGGTGGTATCCTTTTAGAATGAAGGGTACAGGGGTTGTAGATTTCTTACCCCCTGTATGGAGAGGCCTCCAAATGTTATAGCACTCAATTAGGCTACAAGCTATTGATCTGTAGAAGTCCAGATAGGTCATCGTCTTGCGTGGGTTTAGAGTTCTCCAAATTGCTAAACAATTGTATATGGTGATATCCAGCTGGTGCAAAAATATCTTTTTATACCATTTAATTGTTTTTCGTAAAGCCGGATATGATTGTAATACCTGATCTACTAGATCTACACCACCCATATGCATATAGTATTCCTGGATAACATCAGGCTTGAAAATTGACATTTTGGTGCTATTTTTCCAGTGTCAATCATAAAAATCTTAGGGCTGCAATTGGACAATGCTGTAACCACCCTCCTATCTTGCCAAGTAATGTAGGACAAGGGTGGGAGCAGATGCACCTGCATTTCTCCTCTCCTTAGAGTATTCGTATTCAATTCTTTGGCAAACCAATACAATTTGAATGTACTGTTCCAATTGACTTTGTTTCCCTTTTGTATAAGGCCATGTATAATTTAGGGGAGCTGTACCAATTATCTAAATTACAGTCCTACCCTGGTCAAGTATAGGTTCCATCAGGTGCATTACTAAGGAGTCAGATTACCCCAAATCTTTGTCTCCAGTATTATCAGTTCCTTGACCAGTGTAAATGCAGCTGTTGTAAAGATATCCCGTTTTACTTTTACTTTTTACTTTTACTTTCGATCCAGCAGAAATGAATGAAGAACACTTGAAGACCTGTGAAGCATTAAGATCAGAAGAAACTACAGTTCAAAAGTATTGGAAGGCACGAATGCTAATGGCTTCATTGCCAGATGCAAGGCGCTAGGAAACAACAACAACAACTTTTACTTTCACAAAGATCAAAACTCTTTATGCCAAATCTGGCCCTCTTTGTTTTGATGTACCACGTAATTTTCTTTGAATTTTGAAATAATATATTCCAAGACTGACTTAATTTTGTGTAGTTTATCATTTACATTTTCTATGCTGGTGAAATGAAGGCACTGCAAAATGGAAGTAAACCTGTTGACATGAATTTCCCAAAAAATGGAGTAGCTAGCATGTCATCTGTAGATCAGTACATGTCTAAATTTGGTTTACAAATAACACCCATGAGCATAATTAGACCAATTAGCCTGTGAATCTCATTCACTGTTATTTCTGTCCACTTCTGAATTCCAGTGGCATGCATTCAACCCCAGCTACCCCAGCGCTGTTGGGGTAACTGATTTATTCACAAGTTCGAAATTAAAATAGTTTCTTCATATCTCAATCAAATACGCACATTGTACTTGAACATTACAGTACTTAAGGTTCAAACTCCCGCCCCGCCACTAGCCAGCTGTTGCTCTTGGTGACTTGTCTTGTTCCAAAGGAATACTCCCTATACCAGCTAGCCTACGAGAGCTGCATTGACGCATGCGTATTCTGTATAGAGTCCTACTAGCATAGCCATGGCGTCAGCCGACAGCAGAGGCAAGTGTGAATTTGATTGGTTAGTGCAGTTTAATTGCAGCTAGCTAAGCTTTGATGTCATAGAGCAGAGCCTACTCGATCAGTTACATATTGATATGGAAAGCTTGAATGTGAGATAGCGATACATGCAAGCGTAGTAACCATACAATAATGGTGTCATTTTATAGGACATAGTATAATAATGTCAAACGATATGAAAAGTGCATATACTTAAAATATTAGCTAACATTAAAAAATATTGTTAAGAAACGACTTAAATGCTTTTTTGTTTACGAAGGTGGCCTCCATTAATAAAATGGAAATAAACAGGGGAAAATATAATAAGTTGGTCATCATGCAGATCAGATCAGACTATATAGTGTTGTTGTCACAAGTTTGAAAGTTTGTGTGCACCCTGCGGAAACTAAAAGGTGAAGAGTGTGTTGTTTTATATGTGTTTCTGTTAAAGTATCTAGTAAATGTGACAGGTGAATTAATTGAAAATGAATGTGAGTGACTGTGTAATAGACAATATTCAAAAGAGACCACCTTTATATGGGCTATAATGTGCTAAGCGTATGGTAAATATCAGAAAAGTATTTAGGATAACAAATACCTCTACTATTTATAACCTGACCATTTTAGAATAAGGATTATTTATTTTAAAGTATAGGATGATTTTTCAATGCCATAGCCTATTTTTTTTTTTTTTTTTTTTTTTTTTTTTAAATTAAAGGAAACTCTTCTGTACAATTAGGTACAATATGGTTGAGCTAAGCTATACACAGAAAGAACAACATGAAACGTGTAATTGGGGTGCCATCCAGCGATAGTCCCAACAATATAACACAGAAATAGGGAAAAACAGTTACAGAAAAAGCATTTGTATAGAACTAGATGTTCATTCGTAAATCAGAATGCCAACGGCGCTTCAGTCTTCGTCGTAGAGGTTCAGGAGGAAGATAAATATGGCGGAGCAGAGGATTGTCATGGCGCAGACAGGATTGATGCAGTCTTCTGTAGCAGATGCGGAGGATACACATCACCTCCGGTAGACCTAAATCAGCATGCAGCGTAGAGTTGCGCACGTACCAGGGAGCGCCTGTCATGAGGCGTAGAAAACGATTCTGCGTACGCTGGATCCTCAGGATCTGCGATGGAGCTGCAGAACCCCAAATGGCACAGCTATACTGCCACATGGGTCGAATTAGGGAAGTATATACCAGGCGCTTGTACCGCAAAGGCAAGGGCGAGGAACCAGACACAAGATGATGGACTTCGCGGATACGGTGACGAATCCTCTGCACTAGACTACAGAGATGGGGACCCCATGTTAGCCGGCTGTCCAAGATAAGGCCAAGGTATCTTATGGAAGTCGCTGTGGGTATCTCCGTCCCATTCTGGTAAAGGGGATGATGGGTCACGTTCTTTTTGTAAGTGAACTTCACAACTCTGGACTTATGAGCGTTCATAGTCACCCTCCAACGTTGACACCAGGATTGAATTTGATTACAGAAGTCCTGAAGGTGGCTAGCAGTCACAGCACAAGTGCCCACACTCAGGGCTGCCACGTCATCGGCAAAGTGAGCGATGGTGAGTTGAGGATGACGAGGAAAATCGGAGGTATATACTAGATATAATAAAGGGCCTAGTACGCTTCCTTGCGGCACACCAGATGATATAGGAAGGGCCTTGGAGAAGGCATGGTCATATTTTACGGAAAAGGTGCGATTATGCAAATAGGACTGTAGGAGGCGGAAATAGGTGTCCGAGAGATGCGGTTTGAGCTTGAATAACAAACCATTGTGCCAAACCTTATCAAAAGCTTTCTCCGTATCCAGAAACAATCCTAAGCACACAGATAGACGTTCATATGTATCAAGAATAGTGTCAACGACGCGGTGTAGCTGTTGAGAGCAGGAGTGAAGAGGGCAAAATCCAAACTGAGTATCAGGGATAATTGGTGCGAGCTCAGAGAAGAGGCGAGGTAGAAGGAGACGTTCGAAGATTTTGGAGAGAAGGGAGAGTAAACTAATAGGACGATAACTGCGGGGATCGTTTTTAGCTTTGTCAGGTTTAGGAAGAAGGATAACAGTAGCATGCTTCCATTGGTGAGGGATATGAGCAGTGCGGAGAATAGCGTTGTAGATCTGTGTTAGCAGGACTAGCGCATTCCTGGGAAAATGAAGTAATAAGGGTTGCACAATAAGATCAAGACCTGGAGATTTGTGAGCTGAGGAGCGGACGATGGTATTTTTAACTTCAGCAGGGGTAAAGTAGTGTCGAAAAGGAGTGAGTAATAAAGGCTGCGTGAGTTCTTCCTCCACTCCGCGATTAAATTCCACGTCGAGCACAGGATTGGGTGAAAACTGTCGTACCAGGAGTTCAGAAAACAGGTTGACCTTTTCAAGTGGCGTAGAAAACCAAGTATTGCCAACCTTAAGAGGTGGTATGGCAGCAGAATGGCGTGTCAAAGTTCTAGTCTTCTGCCATAAGGATCCATCGCGGGTGTTTAAGACTCGAAGTTTGCTTTCAGCAGCATTACTGCGTGCAGCACGTAGGGCAGCCTTCAGCTCCCGAGTAGCGCGCTTAAAATTAGTTTTATGAAGTGGGCAATGCGTACGTTCCCAGAGTTTCCTACAGTCCTTCTTGATGGAATGTAGAAGACGAATCTCTGGAGAGTAGAAAGTCACAGACCGAGGACGGAGATCGTGGATATTGCTGCTGGCAAGGTTGGCGGCACACTGTATATTGCGAGTCAGGGTAGAAACAGCCACATCAACATCACGGGGTGACTTAAGCGGCACTGTCGTAACAGTGAGATCAGCAAGCAAAGAGGTGTACAAAGGCCAATCAAAAGGATACCGTACCAGGGACGGAAAGAAGTCTTTATACTTCACACCGTCAGAGAGAGTAAGCAGGACTGGTAAATGATCGGAGCTCAGATCGTGAATAACGGAAGGAAGGGAACAGTGACGGGAAATATTACGTCCAATGAAGAAATCCAGCACGTCTGGAGTCCCACCATTGTGCGGGTAGAACGTGGGTTCAGTTGGAGAGATTACATCTAGGTGTAACTGATGAATTGCAGTGTGTAGGAGTTTACCTCTAGGATTTGAGAGATTCGAACCCCAAAGAGGATGTTTGGAATTAAAGTCGCCTCCGACTAGAAAGGGGGCCTTGAAGGCATGAGTGATACCCCAGAAATCAGCGAGAGTAACAGGATTCTGAGGAGCAGAATAAAAAGATCCGACTTGAATGTTTGCGGAAGTAGTAGAAAGTTGAATCTGAGCAACCTGAAAGGAGTCCTCCAAAATGGGTGGAAGGGCGTGGTGAGCCAAACAGGTTTTGATAAGCACCGCAGAACCACCCATTCTAGTCAAGTTAGGGTGATCTGCGCGATAGATATCATAGCCAGGAATGTGGAAATGTATGTGAGGAGCCAATTTGGTTTCTGTGGCCAACAGGAGGTCTACTTCATAAACCGTAAGGAAGTGTAGTAATTCATAAAACTTATTGGTGATACTCTGACAATTCCAAGTGCAGATACGAATTGAAGTGGGGACAAAATTAGCCATGGATATGAAGCAGAACAGGAATCAATTGTTGTAAGGTAGTAAGGAGAGGCTGAAGAATAGCAAAGACAGAATCCAGACGTGCCATCAAGCAATCCAATTGAGAACGGTTTGGTTCACCCTGACGGGCTGTTGCTGCATAGGACTGTGCAGCACCGGTAGGTGAGCCCTGAGAATCTGGAGACGACGATGGAGGCCGGACATTAGATACAGGAGGACGAGGATAGGCAGCTCCAGTAGAAGTAGGTACGGTAGACTCCAGTCGAGGGAAAGTATGAAGTGAAGGAACAGTAGCAGAGGGTACACTAGAAACGGTACGTTGGGGATTAATGTGAGACCGCTGAGTAGCTTGGAGCCGTCGATGAACAGGACAACCCTTATAGTTCGCTGTATGTGGACCTTTACAATTCACACACAGAGGGGGCGTGTGAGGAGCCTTAGAGCACTGCGCAGTAGGATGGTTGCCATCACATTTGACACAACGTGGTTGCTTGTGGCAATAATTACGGCTGTGTCCAAATTCCTGGCAGTTCAGGCACTGAATAACACCCCTTTTGGGTTTCGGTGGCTCCACTTTTATCTTCGTGTAATATAAACGATCAAGTTTATATATGTCGTCATTGAGAGGATTTGGTTTTAGATCCAAGAAAAAGAGGGGCAGTTGCACTTTTGTCACGGGATGGTAAACAGGAGTCATTTGGGCAGGGGAATACCCAAGAGACGTTAATTCTTGCATTACCATAGAAGTGTCAATAGTGGGGTGAAGCCCACGAATAACCACCCGAAGATTACGATCCTGACGCATTTGGTAGGTGTGAAATTCTGCCTTCTGTGTCTCAAAATAATGTATGGCTGCACGATAACCGTCTATACTCTCGAAAGAGAACTTGACCTTGTTGCTGTCCAGTGTAACAAGCTTGTAGGCACCTACATTGGACGTTTGTAAGTGTTTTATAACAGTATTCATGTTGAGTATATTAGACACATAAATGGGAGGTGGTTTCTGGGATGAGGAAGTAGAAGTAGTAGGCGCAGGTTCACTACGATCTCCTTCTTCGGAATCCATGTTAGCCAAGGCTGCAAAACGGTTGGCTGTAGCGAAAGGAGAAACAGGAACAACAGAACCCAGTTTCTTCCTCTTTGAGTCACGTGGACAATCATCCTGGCTGCGTGGTTTAAAGGCGGCGGAAGGCAAGCTGCAGTCGACAGGCTGCATTTGACCAGAGCAGTGTGAAGAAACGGGCATGGGCTGTCTTTGCTGGTGGTGTGATGAAGTGGAGGCTTCTCTCTGGGAGCAACTAGATGTGGTTTGAGGAGCTGGGGGCGGTGCTGGTAGAGAAGATACCTGATCCTCAGATTGGTAACACGTCTGCATCGCAGAATAAATTAGCTGCCCCGTATCAGTGGGAACAGCCATGGTATGTAAGGAAAGAGCGTATTATAGAATACTACGCAGTGAACTAAAGTATCACAATTACACACGATTAATAGAGTACCTAGAACACTCACTAAAGTAATTCAAATTTAGTGCAGAAGGTAACTTTCGGTGTTTAACGAACAAGGAGTAAAGTCAAACATTCACTGGTTTAAAACGATAAATAGTCAAACTTGTCGTCCTTAACCAACAAAAAGTAGTCACTATTCAGATGGTCCAAAAACCGAAAATCCTCAAGTAAATCACGCTACCATCATTCTCGTTGATCACGTATTAACTGTAAATTATATCACTACACACATATAAATACATACGAATTATGTCACCTTTGGATGAAATTTGATTCGTATAACACAAGCTATATTAGCCAAATTCAAAGCCTCCTGAGGACTCACGGCATGATAGCCTATACTGCTGGGGTAATTGTTGTGACCACCGCACGCCACTGCTGAATTCTATTCTTAGGTCCTAAACTGCCTTTAGAAATCATGTCTTCCTTCACCCCACCCGCATATACATTTGTGTCTGTAACAATGGGAGACACTAAGTCAGCAGTAAAAAGTTTTGTGAAAATGTCAGTTGGTTGGCTATCAGAAGTTAGCTGAGTACACCAGAGGCTGTGCTCATGAAGATATGTCTAGTTGTTTTGGAGTCATTTTGACTACCCCACAATGTTGCTTCTTCATGAACACCTGAAGGAAGAGAGTCACTGTCTTCCTCACTGCTACCTATATCCTCTGCGCACCCCTCAAAATCTGAAAATTCGCTGTCAATATCAAAGTCACTGTCATATAGCAAAACATCCTCCACATTATCTGAAGTAATTTCTGAAGCCCGTACACTGCCTTAACGAGCTAATGTGTTAGCTACCATGCTAGTCGAAGCCATTGGTAGAACTAAGATATAACATTTTGAAATGTGCTTTTCTGATAGCTAAAACAAAAAACTGTGAACCCCATAGCTACACGGCTATAGCATAAATCTCAGCTGTGTATTTATTCTAAGGCGTAAATACTCGTAGAAGCGCTGACAGAGTGGTTTGATTTCTGTCCAGTTTGCGTGTTTACCACACACACAAGTAGCTATTCTTGCATTGTAGCAATAAACAGAATGATAAAACCTTGAAGCCGATAACATTGCACTTAGCTAGCTACTATATACATTTGTATGTACATAACACAAGCCTGACTCACAAATTAGGTGCGTTCGACGTACAGAATGCCTTTTGCTACAGAGAAAAAATGAGTGATATTTAAACGTTTTGTTAATACAGTCTTTCTTTGTTTCTACGATAGATGTATAGTGCCTTTAATGGCTTTAAGCCAGTTTTTGTTTCATTAAATAACTTAATAAATACCAAAGATATGAATGTTTATGTACGAAGCATGCATTTAACAATTTAAATGCCTTGAATTGTGTATTGGGTATCCATTACGGGGCCTGCAGCGTTTAAATGGCTATCACTCAAGTAGTTAAAAACCTAATACATACTCAGTAAAAGTTGCAGACAAACTTAAAAGTAACTGTAGCTTTAGGGGATTTTCTTCAACACAGGTTCTCTGATAAAACATATTTTCATCTCAACGGGGTTTTAAATAAACAAAACGTAAGATTTTTGGGCCAGAGAGAATGTACAAAATATCCTGAAAGAACCACATATACCTTATTTATGTGCGTAATGGATGCACTTTTTTAAAATAATTTTTCGTGAAAAAATCAAGGGTGCATCCATTATGAGAGAAAAACAAAATAAATTTTTAGGTTAGAAGAAACTTACCTATGGTCACATGTCTTCTTGTGCTGACTGTGTATCATTGCTAGGACTACTACCAGCACTTTCCACCTCAGATTCTTTATCTACTACTTCTACTCCATCCTCTTCCCATAAAAGTCATCTTAGGAGCCATCCAAGCATTAACTGTGCCGATCTTCAAGAAATTTTTTTACAGCCACCTCAAGTTTTATGTTTCCATGCCTTTACGATCCACTTGCACATAATTTCTATGGAGGGCCGTTTTATTTTCCCTGTTGGGCCAGGTCGTGGCTTTGGACATCCAGTTAGTGTAAAGCTTCCTAATACTGTCTTTGAGCATCTAGTGGCTGAAGCACTGACATTAGACCAACCAAAATAACAGCAGCATCTGTTTAGCATTTGCTAGCACTTTGTTAATATTGTTGCCTAGATGATCTCAAAAACTGTCTCATACTAGGAAAACTGGCTGACGAAGCAGAGCACTAGGCCGATTTTTCTACACTGTCTTCAACCAATCTTTGGCCATCTCCCTATCCATCCATCTATCCTGTTTCTTGGGCTCTGACATGAATACTCGCTGGACATTTAATTTTTGGCATGGTTTTCCTTTTAAAAATTGTGTAAGGTGGTAACTTTCTCCCATCTGGTGTTATTGCAAGCATAACTGTACATCACAATTTTTCATAGCCTGTAGTGCATATCAACACACTTTTCTCCTTTATTGTTGATTGTTGTATTTGCCAGCATATCAAAGAACACTGGTGTCTGGTTCGTATTCCCAAATTGTGAAGGCAAGTAATTGCTTCTCTTCCTTGTGTTAATTACATACTATGGAATTCTAAAATTTTTTGTTCAAAGTCTTACAAAATTTTTTGGCAAATCAATGGTTGTCTTCTGAGTGAAAGTCCCTTGCCTCTCATAACATGGAAAATCCAGCCCCTGCTCACTTTGAATTTGTAAAGGTTATTTAAGTTTCCATTTGAGTTCATGAAGTTGGCAACGCCAATTAAAAATTGAACTTCTGAAAAAAAAAAAAAAAAAAAAAAAGAAGACGTAAATAATTCTAAAAAAAGATAACGTGTGATTTTTGTGTGTGACCAGTTTGTAATTTCATAATTGGTAATAAATATTGTCAATCAATATTTTCCTTTTATTGAAGAGCTCCCATAAATACACATACTACGTTACAGCAGTTATAAATTCATTATTAGTACTTGTTCTCATATGTTGTGCTATTTCCCTAGCCTTAAACTGTAACATTTCATGTGAAACCCCAATTCCATTGTTATGTAACGCAAGCACATATTCTAGAAGTTCACTTTCAAGTTTAGGATATCGTCCTCTCTTTGGCCCATGAAATGATTTTCTGGACTTGTTTGGCATCTTCATTAGCGCTTCTTTTTGTTTCTGCCACTTGCAAATATTGCACTCCGAAACCATGAATTCACTGCCAGCAAATCTATTTCCATTCTCTTTGGCAAATTTTATCATTTTAGTTTAAAACCAGCTGATAACTGCAAAATTTCTTCTTTGTATCCATTTCTCACAGTTGGAATACCATAGGTAGTAGTAGAGAGCAAGCAACAAACTTTAACGCTTCTAACAATAGCAGTCTACTGATACTGAACTGAACTAAAAACGTACATGATGTTTCTAATTTTTGTAACTACCAATCATTATCGCTGGTTCCGTTCATTGTTGTTCAAATGTAGATTAACCCATGCTGCAGGCACAATATTGTATGACCAAAAATTTGTTAAAAATTAAATGCGTCCATTATGCAGGGATATTTTTTCTTAAATTTCATGCATTCAAATTGGGATGCATCCATTATGTGGTGACGTCCATTATGCCCATAAATACAGTAGAACAAAAGTATATGTCTGGGTAGCAATGTCAACTCATGGAATAATTTAACCATTTTTGTTGGACGATAAGTTTTTGCCTCACCTTCTTGCCAATAACCTTCCACTTCAGATACATTAGTTTATACAAGATGGGGCCACACCTCACAGCGCACACCGTAGTAGATTTTTTACATGAAAATTCTGGTGGCTGTGTGATGTCTCATTACTACCCACAGACTACCACTTTGAATTTTTTCAGCCCCCTTTAAGCCCTGTCTTAAATACTTGGGATTTCTTTTTCTGGGACTGCTTATTCTACCCTTTAAGTCCCAAGGTGTACTGCATTCATAGAAGTTATATTCAGTATGTCTTTTTGAAGACTTTTCTACATGGAGAATTTTTGAGAAAGATTATTGATTCTAACTATGCTAAATATGATTCCTAGTGATGGTCATTTCTCACCATGACTCTTTGATGTATTATATTTGTGCATGATGCAGGCCATGTTTCCATGCATTTAATATCATTTTCTGATTTAGTATTCTATCTGGTTAAAAAATAGTTTGATACATTTATAAAAACTAAAATTGACAGCAATAAACAATATTAATACAAATAACAGTCCTCAGGAACATATCAACAAATATCTTATATAAGCAATAAACATTAATGGACATCATTAGAAGTTTTTGCTTTATAAAGCAAGACAATATTTCAGGGTTATGAATCTGTTGGCCTAGACTTGGTATTCTTCATTTATAACTTTGAAGGATATTTGTTTAACTTAAAATCTTAGTTTATTGATGTCTGTAAAATTAAAAGCAAAGAGAAGCTGTACTTTTGTTACTGTATATTGTAACTTAGATATCTGTGTGATTCTTAGTATAATTATTTAAACAAACTAAATTACATTATGACCAATGTACTATGTTCCTTTGCAGAATCGGATTGTATTCTACACGGTTATATCAAGAAACTTGGTGGTCCTTTTGCATCAGCGTGGCAGACACGTTATGCTAAGCTGTACCCCAACAGGTTAGAGTTACATCCAGAATCAGGGAGTACCAAACCAGAGCTCATTTTTATGGAGCAGGTGGAAGATGTGAGTGGCGATCTTGTTCATGTTAAGAATGAACAGTGCATCGTAGTTCGCACTCGAGATGGAAAGATTGTCCTCACGAATCCAGTAAGTACATTCATTTAAAACTTCTCACTCTCACCATCGGGTACCATTTTCTTCCTGCAAACTTCACATTTTACAGCTCTTAGCTATTTTAAAAAAGCTTGTAAGTGAGAGCTTTTAATTTATATGATTAAAATATAACATGAACTTTATCTGCTTCCTAGTAGATGTTTACAAGGCATATGTGTTACATTGACATGACCCTTTTTTGAATGGTGGCGATTTTCCCTAATTGCTGGATTTTAATAAGTTTTGAATATTATACCCACTTATTGTGTGAAGCTAGAATTATGTTGTGATTGCTGAAAATGCTTAGAAACCTTTTCATCACCCAAAGGTGGTAAGTGAATTTCTTGAATCTTGTATTTTCTGTTCCTTTTGTGTGTGTACAAGTGTGTGGGGAATGGTTGGGTGGGTGTGGGGATGTGTGGTCGAGTTAATGGTGTGTGAACATAAACCTTCCTTGAAATGTGAAAACTGCTTGGTAGTTAACTGTGTTGGCAAGTTTTATGTGTTGCTTTATGTTCTCTTTCTTTAGATTTTTAGATTTGAGCAGTTTTTTGAGGACTACGTAAGTTTTGGTTTTAATGTACTGTGAAATTAGGAGTTTATACAAGCGGGTGTCCAAAAATATCCAGAATTATTTCTTTTTTGCTGGAAAATACTGCTCATCTTTATTCAAGTTTTTTCTCAAGCCTTCAACCTTGGACGCAATACAATGTTTCCAGCATTCTGTCCAATGTTCAAAACACCCCCTGAAGCCTCTTTTGAACAGTTTGCTGAGTATACCAAAATTGTATGGTTTAACTCTTGATCTCTATGAAAATGACACCCTAAAGCTTTGCTTTCACTATAGGAAATACTGTATTTCATGCATAATTGTCACCATTGCATAATAGTTGCACCTTTATTTATAGACAAGCAATTAGGACTTAAGCATTTCACCGCATAATCATTGCATTAATATATCAGGTGTTCACTATCGAGAAATACTGAAAAATAACATACTCAGTGCAACCTGTTAGTTCACAGGAGAGAGTATAGGATATACAGCATATTGTAAAGTGACTCTGTACACAGCGCACAACAAAGAATAGTCAGGGCTAAGCTACTTACCACCATATACCAGGCCGGCAGGTAAACAAAGGTGCTTAAGGTCAGCCTACCTCACGTGACTTTGTGTACATGTGACTAACAATGGACATGACATGCATCAAAGGTGCTCATGATCAAGCTTCCCCAGAACCCTTACGTGAGCTAATATGTGACAACAATCAGCGGCAGAACCAAAAGGGGTTTTCCCCAGATGATTTGAAAAGTATTCGGCAATCAGTGTGTTTGTAGAAGTTTGCGAAAGGTACGTGTTACATCATCCCCACTATATAAGGAGGTGAGGCAAAGGCAGAGTGAGAGAGTTACAGTTACAGACATGAGTCAGTCAGTCTGCCAGTGAGTGTGAGACAGCCGTGTGTGTGTGTGTAGTGCCATCATTTAGTACGTTGCGTTGAAGTGAAGAAGATTTAACGAGCGTCGGGCAATTGTATCATCTGAGATAGTGTATGAGGGACAGAGAAAGTAAAGAAAGACAGTGGTAGGACTGAGTTAAGGTTATGAGAATTAAACAATTGTGAGTTGTAGTATCATGAAATACTGTACAGAGGTATTTTTTAGAGGTGGCGCATGACCTTGCTCGGATATGCACGAGTGACATCACGCAAAGCGATGGTGGGGGTAAGTTTCCACCAGCAGCCTGCTGGCTAGTGGGCTAGAAGTCGAAGAGATATTAACCAGACACCCCTTTTATCTTGCAATAGCAAGTGGACTCGACCATGAACTACTGTGCAACATTACGTCACACGCCACCTCTAAAAAGTACCTCTGTACTGTGTTAATGCCAGTAGAAGAGGACTGTATGCCCATAAGTTATAGAAGAAAATAGTGATAGAAAAGTAACTGGACTGGATTTTGTCATTTTGTCACTGTAATATATTCCTCATTGTTGATGCTATGAGTTTATCAACTGCCGAAATGGTGGCTAGCCTGTCAGTGCATCTGATTAGTTCAAGTACCTAAAGTACGGGAGTTAGCAGACGTAACTAAGTGATAAACAAATGCTGCAAGGGATGTGATCCATTTGATTAACACGCACCAAGTCAGTCTTGTTCTTCAGTTCTGTACAGCTGTTTGTTTCTATAGCTATTCTATAGATATTATTTTGTGGTGGAGAGAGATTTTCTCCGTAAAATAAAGCAACTCTGTAAAAGTGAAAATGAAGCGAGCGACACAGACATCCGACCTGGAGGGTATTGAACCATTTTCCAGCTCAGATTAGAGTAATGCAGATGACATAAATGACAGTTAATTTCCATATGCTGCATGTTATTTAGATTAAAGAAAAAGGGCTGAAGTCTTCCTTATCAGCAAGACTCGGCCTCCTGTATCTTTTTGGTTGAGTCCTGTTTTATATCTCAGGCTCTTATATTCATTCTTTATTACTTTTTCATACATTATTTTGTTACATATTTTTTTACAAGGAGTATCTAACCTAAATTACATTATTCACTTCTACAATGCTTTTGCAGTTTAAAGTTTATTTGGATCAAGTAAATATATTTTTTTAGGGTGTAAATTGCATATTATGCTTAAGCATAGCGGTAACTGTGTCCTGTCATTGCAAACACATGTGACCGTGGAGTGTTACAAACGGGTGATTGTTTTATGTCCACTTTATTCACTTTGTGTACATAGTATAGTGTGGTGGTAGTGTGTCTGCCTCACATTCAAGAGATTCCAAGTTTGAATCTCGGATTTTTTTTTTTTAATTAACGTCTTCCAACATTGTGTCATATCGGACGAATGAATGAAATGAAATGGGTGAAATGATGCTCAAATGAGCCCGAGATTCATGGAGTTTTAAGTTACCCGACATTGGTCTTCTCAGGGTAGGGAAAACCTCGGAAAAAACCTTACCCGGATAACTTATCCTAAGCGAGATTCGAACTCGCGACCTCTTGAACGTGAGGCAGACACACTAACCATCACGCTACAGATGCGAGCTTCGAATCTCGGATAGGGCAAGTTATCCAGATAAGGTTGTTTACCGAGGCTTTCTCTAATCCTTAGAAGATGAATGTTGGATAACTTTAAACTCTGGATCTCGGGGTCATTTGAGTATCATTTCATTCATTCATTCATCATCTGATATAACATGTTGGAGGATATTAATGTACAAAAAAAAAAAAAATGTAGTGACTTTTGATCATTTCTGGCAGATTGGTGTGGTTTGGTCTGGTCTCTTATTTATTTTCTTTTATTCTTGTTCACAAATTGTCAATCACTTGCAATCATTTGTCAGCAGAGTATAATGGCTTAGATAATATTACAAATAATTAGATCATTTTGCAGATACTTCACAGAAATTGCAATTATAATTGCACTATTTCCTTAACTGTAAAAGTATTGTTTTAATTCCTACAGGATGAAATAGGCCTGAAAGAGTGGGCACACTCATTGAGATCAGCTCACAAGTGTTCCCTTGAGCTTCTGGGCAGCATGGCAAAGAAAGCAGGCAAGATATATGGCACGGAACGTGATGCAAATAACAGGAACCCTGTCATTGCAACAAGAAATACTAACGGCAATTAGTGAAACCTGTTACTCTTCATGCACAAAGAAGACATCCTCATTGTTCAGTGAAATCTCAGTGGTAATCAGCATAACAAATAATCAGTCATGTTCCTATTTTATATGTTGAACATAGCCACAAAGCCTTTGAGCAAAGGTCATCATGTTTTTTGGCAACTGAAATAACATTTTAAGAAGAGTTTTAACAACCGCCATTCATTTTTAATCAGATTTCACCTTAAAAATTAATAAATATATATTTTTATATGTGATCTTATATGCACACTTGTTACATTGTTGAATATTTCGGCATCTAAAATTGTGTTTACATTGTACCCACTTTTAAAATTTTGATGTTAATTTGTAATGCCTCATGATGACCATTTCTGAAAAGTTTTGTGTAAATGTACAAATATACACAAGGGAAAATGACTTTTTATGAATCAGTCATGAAAATCATATTAAGCTCTTATTCATCTTAAATCCTACCTGTTAATAGTAAATGGAGAAATGACATTGTTCAGATATGTATGTGGATTCAGTTCTAGATAAAGTTGGAGTTTAAAAGAGTCTAATAGGATAAAAGGACTTGTAATCTTATAATGTTGTAAACTTTCCTCTGTCTCCCCAGTAGGGAAGCCATTGTGAATGTATGCTCGTGTTTGTGTGACGAGGATGAATGAAGAATGTGTGAATCAAACATATGAATGAGTGGTTGTGGTGCCCCAATAGAGAGTATGAGGAAATAAAAAAAGAGTATTTTGTGATTTGTTTGTCGTTGTACATAAACAATAAAAGATAGAGTTTTATTACTTTTTGCAACAAAAAGCTTTTTTTAAAAAAAGATAACTGTTGTAATAATTGTCTAGGTTCCTTTATTTATTTGATAGTATTTTGATCTGTTAATCAGTCCTTTTTCCAATCACAGGCACTCTTTGTCTTGTGTTTTGACTGGTAATAATACCCTAAAAATGCTGAAAATTTGTGATATAAGTCAAATGAGAATCCTTGACTTAGAAGTGTTATATCATTTTTATACAGTAACTCTTATGTGACATAATCCTTGTGTCTTTGTTGCATCACCATATAGAGGAGTTGAGAGTAGTTTCGGAAAATGTTATATATGGATTAAATAATGTTTAGCTGAAATTAGAACAAGTGTATGTTTACATTTTTTTTAAAAGAATTAGATCAATCAGTGTCTTTGTATGAATTTGTAGGATATAAAAATGAGAAAGAAAACCAAAAAAAGCAAGAAAGCATATTATATTAATACACAGAGATGATCATGGTGATATGAAAATGCTCTTAACTTGCTTGCTCATTTTGCTTGCTTCTTGTGTCGGTGCATGCACAAGGACCTTACTCAAGGTGGGAATGCCTGTGGACTGGAAGTGATAAAAGTGCTAACATTTGTAAATTAATGTTTTCCTTTTCTTGCTTTTCAAACAGAAACACTTTTAGTATTATTGCTCTATAAAATATTAATGGTAAGGTCTCTACATCATTCAGAAACACTAAGAGCCATTTATGTAATTTTTTTTAGGGGGGGAGGGGAAGATAACATTCAGAAGGGAATAAATTTTCTTTTATGCCGGAACATCTTTTGTGTTAATTTATTTTATAATCAAGATTTATCATGGGCCAAATTTAATTTAAGAGTGTGAAATATAGTTTAAGATTAATTTTTCTTAAAACTTGCTTTCTAATACAAAATAAGTATTGCAGTGAATTGATTGGCTTATCAACCTAATTTTCAAAGTTAATATAGAAGAAAATTGTCATATTTCTTATGGATATATACTTTAATAATGATGCTTTTATTTATTTATATTACCACATGCCATTCTGAATAACTTATATTTGTACTTTACAGGCAAGAAACATACGTTAACAAATAATTTAAATGCATAATATTTTTTTTTTTTGTAATAAGTTGCACTTTTTACCATCATGTAATTATAGTTTTCAACAACTATTAAACTTTCTTTTATTTATTAATTCAGCTCATTTCATTATATTTTCATGAAAACTTTAATATCCTTAGGCACTCAAAATTTGCATCAGTATTGCAATATATTCCTCTTTTTTTTTTTTGTTTACTCGGTTTCATTCTTTGTGTAAACAATTATGACTTTAAGTTTTTCTGTCCAGTTCCAGCTACTTCTAGCTCTGTTTCTGTCCTCAGTGTGTAACTTATGCAGAAGCTGAAGCAAGTCCTTGACAACACATTTCGGCTTGAACAAAATCTTGCTCTTTAAAATCACATTGATTTTTTTTAATCCAGAACTTTCCAGGAAACTCCTGTCTGTCTCAGTAGTCTGAGTGAACTACATCTATGGAAAGCAAGTTTTAATATAATACCTGCAATTAGAAATAACTTTTGAACAAATACTACACTTTTATAAATTATTGAGGAGACAAAAATAATTCAGAGCTATTAAGAGGACTATTTACTATTTTTATCAGTTAGAAATTAGCAAAAAGAAAATCTTGCAAAAGACATTTTTCATTTTGAAATTCTTTATTTGCTAGTATAATTATTATAATTATAATTGGAAAGGGAAAAGTGCAAGAATTATTTAACACAAACCACTGTGGAATGGAAACAGATTATGACTTCCAGTCTTGGAGATTTTAGACAATCAAACCAAAGGAATTACATTAGTAATATGAAAAAATATTGCTCTGCAGATTAATTCATAAGACTTATTGTAGTATTACATCTGCAAAATTCCACAGGAGTAAGGTCCCTTTATATATTATCATTTTCTAGTGACACTGGAGGGTGATAACAACCAGCAGAACTTGCCACTCTTTTAGGATATAAGAAACACTAATCTTAGCTAATAAAAATAATAGCATCTTGCTTTGGAAAATTAATGGTGCAATACACTGAACATCACATAGATTCATGAAGTCAAATGACCCACAGAAAGACATTTAAAACTAATGTAAACATTTTGGAAGGCTGTACTCAACCTCCAACTATACCGAACTGTTCAAATTCACTGAAAAGACTATGGTGGTTCCTGAAATTCGATCTCACAGAGACTGAGTCACAGAAATATTGCAGCAGATTGAGATATTATCATTTTATTGTGATAGAGTTTTGTACTGAAAATAACTGTTACAAAACAAGCATCTCAATGTATTACCAATTTTTTCCATTATATCGTATTATTCAATACTAGGAAAGCAATTGCAGGTCCTCTTTCGAATTCCAGTAGTGAGTTTGTTATGCAATATGATTATTGCAGTTTAAATATGTGCCAAATGTGCTGGAATCGTGTTCAAAAGCAATTAAAAAAAGTACCTTAGCCTGAAACTACAACTTTGCTTATAATATTGCCCGAAGACTAAAACTATTTTGCATGTTAAGTTATAGAGGGTAAAACAGAATTAGTAATAATAATAATTATGAGGAGAGCATGACATTTAATATCAGCTGTAACATGAATGATTTTTCAAAAGGCATTGCTGCATAAATGAGGATAAAGTTTGAATTTGGTGTGTTTTGTTATAAACGTAACAAAAAGAAGGTTTCCTGTGCAATTCTTTGAATATGTATAAGTTAAGGCCAGTATTCATAGATGCTCTTAATAAGGTCTATATATCAACTTCCAGTTTATTCATGCTTAGGTTTTCACGGCCGGCGTTAATCCAATAGATAGTAGTTGCAAGCTTGTAGGGCATGGTCCAATTGATGAATTATCTGATGTTTTGCCCAAGACTGTGTTGGGCATCTTCAGAAAGTGGCTCATGGCTGGTTAGCAACTAGAGGGCGTTTCAAGTTTCAAGTTTTCTTTATTCATAATTTTGGCCTGGTGCCGGTACTAGGGGCCCGGCTTACAGGCTATAAATCTACATTTATTTACAATTTTTTTTTTAACAAGCTTATAGTTTTGGTTATCACCAAAAACCCATACGGTGGCCATCTTTAGGCCACCGAGAATAGTTTTCGTTAGTCTTTTGGTGTCTATTCCAATTATTTGTTGTTGTTTTTTTTGTTTTTTTTTCCTTATATACATATATACATCTATATATACATCACATACACGCACGCATTCACCCACACACTCACATTCACACGCTTACACACACACTTTCACTGGGCACACCAGAAATATACGTCCCAGCTCGCGCACTGCACTATTTACAATATTTACATTTTCCCGCTGTTTTCCTGCGCGGGTAGGGTGTAGCTCCTGGGTGTTTTCCGGCCTCTGCCGTAACGTGTGTGTGGCCTAAGAGCGAGATTGCATGGATACGCATTAGTCGGCGAGCCGTGCCGCGTCTAGAACATTTTTATTCTAGTATGTTTGCGGTGCTTCGGCTCGCCTTTGCCAATGTTGGTGATCACTTAGTTTTCATGGTTCCTAATGAGCGTCCATGCTGCCGTTGCTCTTTTTGCTATTGCCTCTGGGATGGACGGGATCTGAGTTTCGAGGTGAAGAGTTTGGTTAGTGGTAAGGAGTGGAGCAGAGAGGATTTTTCTAAGGGAGAGGTTTTGGAGGGTTTGAATTTGTTTGAGGGCAGTTTTAGAGGCATTTGCCAAGGCCACGCATGCGTACAGGACCATCGAGCGTATAAATGACCTATATAAAATCAGCTTGGATTTAAGTTGTAGCTGTTTGCTGCGGAAGATGGGGGCGCATAACTTTATCCGCTGTCTGCCTTTGTTGGCCATATCTGGCTTATATATAGGTGAGAGGGACCGCCTCTCGTCTCCTATTGGTTGTTCATATGCCAATCACTGCTGTGTGGCTGTGAGAACTGCTACATGATTGGTTCTGTTGGCATTTTGGGGTTTCGGTTTTGTACTGTCTAGCACTGGCACCGTATTGTCTAGCACACACAGCCTGGGTGCCGGTGCTAGACAATACAAAACCGAAGCCCCAAAACAGCAACAGAACCAATCATGTAGCAGTTCCCACAGCCCCATAGCAGTGATTGGTGTATGAACAACTAATAGGAGATGAGAGGCGGTCCCTCTCACCTATATATAAGCCGGGTGCTCCATCAATCGCCCTCTAGTTGTTAATCAGCCATGAGTCACTCTATGAAGATGCCCAACGCAGTCTTGGGCGTAATGTCAGATAATTCATCGATTGGACCATGCTCACAAGCCCCCAAACTACTATCTATTGGATTCCAGTTTATTTATTGCAAAGTAAGTGTTTTTGTATTTATAAGTGTTATTTGTGCAGATTGAAATTTATTCTCCTAAACAGGATAGTTAAAGTTGATTTATCTCAGCAAAATAGTTGAATTTCATGTTGTGAATCATAACTTCTGTGTACTGAAGCCATGAAGTAAGAAAATTGGAGGAGAAACATATGCTAAAATTGGAAATAAAACATGAAAACAGATTTGAAAACTTATACACCCTTACTCTTTCAAGGCGCAACAGCTCTATCTTGGCCAAGGCCTACTGCCTGACCACTGCATCTCCCATCTCTGCCCATCACAGGCATCATAAGTGGGGTGCAGTATTGGAGGTGGGATATGATCAGTGTCCCAGTCCCTCCTGGCCAATTACACAGTCATTGCAACCAGGGATCGCTACTTCTCAATCAAGTAGCTCTGCAATTGGCCCCTCAGGGACCTAACGAGCCTAAGGGCATGCCAGACCAGATTTCTCGGAAGGAGAAAATTCTCCCGCTGGTACTCAGAATCGAACCCAGGTCTCCTGCTTGTTAAGCAGCAGTAATACCACCACGCTAAGGAGATGACCTTATACACCCTTACTAAAAATTACAAATTAATTGCATATTAATTTGTGGTCACACACAATGTCAGCAAGTCATTTGACAACAAAACCAATCTGTATGTTCAATAACTTTATTGCCAGTGCTTGTGTTTTATGATTACTACCGAAGGCATATGTGCAAATAAAGAAGGCCTCTGATTTCTACACTTTCAGAATGAGGTTTGCAGGGATTGATGATTTATTTGGGGCTTACTGGAAAATATTTCATAAATTGAGAACAGAAGATCATGAAACTAATAACATACAGATTATAGGTTGTTTATTCTTTTTCCATGCTTTTATTTCTATATATGCTTTAGTCTTCTATGTTATTTTTCATGTTGCAGAGCACCCTCCATTTTCTTTACCCAGCAATTTCAATGAACATGGGGCTCTAATGACGTAGCTGTTGATGGGCCCTTAAACCTCACTCACTCACTCACTCACTCACTCACTCACTCACTCACTCACTCACTCACTCACTCACTCACTCACTCACTCACTCACTCACTCACTCACTCACTCACTCACTCACTCACTCACTCACTCACTCACTCACTCACTCACTCACTCACTCACTCACTCACTCACTCACTCACTCACTCACTCACTCACTCACTCACTCACTCACTCACTCACTCACTCACTCACTCACTCACTCACTCACTCACTCACTCACTCACTCACTCACTCACTCACTCACTCACTCACTCACTCACTCACTCACTCACTCACTCACTCACTCACTCACTCAATGAACATTTGTGTGAGCCTTGTGCATAAAGCATGGAAAAGCTTGTGCTGTGCTCTGTAGTGCAAATTGCAGGCAATCTGTTTACTGAGAGGGTGAGAGTTGTAGTGTTTAACTTCCACTGTGGCCATATATGGCACCACAGGCAATGGATACTAGCGATACATGCAATGAAATATGTTTGGGGAAGAAATGTTCCAGGCCTAAGTTTAAGATACCATCCTGGCATTTGGCAGTTATGAGCACTGAGTAAAACCTGGAGAAACTGCAGTCAAGAAGGACCAGCCTGGCAGGACTTCTTAAATACAAGCATCACACGTTACTGTGGAGTCATCTCACCTGGCTTCTACTGGCCCAGATGTTTTGTCCACATCTGCAGTGGACATTATCAGTGGCGTGGTCTTAGTCCAGATATAAATATGGCATCTCCAGCCAGCAATTCTGTTGTAACTGAACTTTCGCCAAGTAGACTTAAGACCAAGCCGCCAATGATGTCTACCGCAGGTATGGGCAAAATGTCTGGACCTCTAAACTCCAGCAGACCAGGGCTTTTAAGCCCGGAAGTAAACTCTAGCTATAATGTCTTTGGAGTAGTCTTAGTGCACAGAAAAATCAGACCAATATGAAATCTATGAATATGGCCGTAACATTTTCAGATTTAATCTTTCTTATTGTACTTGAGTACTAGTTTGTTTAAAAAAATACTGTTTTATGTAGTATATTAAAAACTCTTCCTTTTATTGTGTGTTAAATAATGTAAAGGGGTGCACAACAAGGAAACCAGTCTTTTCTATTTGTAGATTGCTAAAAGTTACATCCTTTTTCCAGTTCCGTTTCTACCTCTGATACTAAAATAGACAAAAATATTGGCTCTTTGTGTAACATAAGCAGTTTCTATTTATATTAACATAATGTGTTTTTTGTGGAAACAGCTTGATGACCATATGGCTTTTAGCACATTTTACCTATGAATTATGTTGCTTTTGTAAAGTTGTTCAGCTGTATTTGTTGTCTTTTGAATCCCATGTGCATCAGGCCATGCATACAGATTCCCCACCCCAGGAGAAAGTTGCGTGAAGCTAAATCCAATGATCAGTTGGTCCATTTCAGTCTATCCAGTGAAACCACATCTATCTGTAATTTTCTCTGATTTTTTTCCAAGAACTAACACAGCAGAAACAGGAAATTTGAAATGGTTATGCTATACATCTCTGAACATGGGTTCCTATTTAAAATATTATCTACACAGTCCTCAAAGTTCTAGAAGTCTTTTATGGGAATTTCTGAATATTCTGTATTTTGCTTTGAAGAAACAATTACTATAGTATGTACATTCTACTTGGTGAAGTAGTCCATGCAAAGTTTTGTAAGATATTTTACTCCTCTGAATAACTGAACCTTTTGTAGTTAATTTATTCCGTTCAGGTCAGTCTGTTTTATCTAAGATATGCTTGTGCACAATGTACTTGGCCTAGAGAACAACACATATGCAATAACAGTTTGCACTGTTATGTAAAACAGTTATTGCATTTTTCAGTATCAAAGCATAAACTATGGCTCTGTTTCTGTGATTGGATTAGCGTATAATTATGATTAAGTGCTGTATACAGCATTATGCATCAGGTTTATTTTATAACAAGAAACAATTTTACTTTATATATGTGAAAATCTATCTTGGCCTATGTTGATGTTAGCAAGAGCTTATTGTTGTGATCATAACTTTTTAAATTACCTATAATTTTGTTACTTATTTTCTTCAGTCACTAAGCAACCATACTAACTATGCTAAATTATCATATTTATAGCAAGTTTTTAATTTAATGTGTCCTTTCTTTTATGAATTTTGCATTTATAGCAGTTGTTATTTGTTAATTGAATAATATATTTATATATTGTACATTTTTAATGTAAATGTGTGTTATAGTTAGAATCTCAAACACTCCATGAACATTATCTGTGTCCACCATAGCAGGATGGGAGAGAAATTGTATGACACTCAAAGGATGGCTGTCTTCATAAAACTCTTTGAGACATGGAACATGAAGTTTGTCTCTCTGCTCTCTGTTCTCCACCTGCCTATTCTTGGTATGACTGTTTTGCCACTGAGCACATCATTACAGTTAACCCTTAAATGGTCATATATTGGTTTATATCAGTATAAGCATTGTTGATGGCCCTAAGAAATGAGAGTCATTGGGATATGTTCTCAAATAGACTTATTTCCTTTTATTACGCATGTACCTCTTTTGCCTATGTTATAATTACAGCTGTAATTATAACATACTTCTTTGCCATTACTTTAATTATAAAATATATATTCCCTAACACATGCAAAGTTTACAAAATGTTGAAACTAAACATTTTCTGCATTATTGTTCTAATCCTTTCAGTAATAAGTAATGTGAATGCCTCCATAGTGCAGTGGTAGTGTGCTTGCCTCTGGCATTTAGGACCCGGGTTTAATCCCTGATACTGGCATGGGGTGCACTCAGCCTTGTTAGGTTCCAGAGGGGCCAATTGAGGAGCTACCTGTTAGAGAAGTAGCAAACCCTGGTCATGAAGGCTGTACAACCAGCCGGGAGGGCTTGGGGTGCTGACCATGCCCCACTCTCCAGTACTACACTTCACTCATGTGGGTACAGGTGGGAGATGCAGCGACCAGGCAGTAAGCCTTGGCCTGCAAAGGGCTATTGTGCTAGAGATTATTATATTTTATTATAATAAGTATTGTGGAGAGAATTTGAGACAATTGATGACCATTATACACTACTTACACTAACAACGTGTTTCAGAAACAAATTGTTTCCAGTTTTGACCAGTGGTTACTAATCAACTCAAACTATTTCCACATTATTAAGTTACATCATTGTCTTTATCGCCTACAAAGATAATAGTACCTCATAAATTTTCCCTCTTAAGCTGAGCTTGAAGGGTTTGATGAGTTTACTCAGTCTTGTTGATTATAACAAGATTATAATCCTTTATCTTCCATACACAATTTAGGGATTAAGTTTCAGAAATCAATTACACTATAAATTGTTGTAGTGAATAAAGTTTCCTCTAGAACATGCTGAACGTCATTCAGAGTGTGATGAGACATCATTTTGTATTATTTTGTTTTATGATTCATCCAAGAAAGATTGTGTGTTTAGCACTCTTGTAAAAGTTTCCAGGGTCTTTCTATGTGCTAAGACTCCCGTTCATTGCTTCACTGAAAGGCTTGAAGGTACAGCCATTTAGTATAATATTGGAACATTGTCAATAAGTTGTATGACCATTTAAGGGTTAACAAAACTGGCCTATGGTTGTTCATATTAAATATAGAGCTATCATTTGCATTGTTTCTCTTTCATCCTTGACAGTAGCACCATACAGTTCAGGTTTCTGTTTCTTTTTCCATTAAAATTGCAGAAGTGATTGACAATATTGGAAAGGAGATAAAGGAAAACTACATACATACAAGTAGAGCAACAGCAATTACTGTGAGGTCAAATTGTTTCTCTATGAATCGCTCGTTAGAAGAATTTATGTTGATTTAACAAAGTGTATATTTGTAATAATCAGTATTGAGGTTGAAAATATATGGATTTAAGATGTTTCAGGAATGACTGAATGACTGTACATATACAATGTAATGGGATAGGACTCTATCCAGTATCCATTTCATGTGCAGAGGGCTTATACATAGAAAAACTGCTCAATGTATTTAAAAGAATCCTTAGTTTAGTAACATCTTTTCAAAGAAGGGGAAGGGAGAGGTTTAATATAGCATATGCACAACCCTTAGTCATAACATAGCTGCAACACTGTGATTCTTCTATTTCAGTTGCCATTTCTAAATTATTCTTATGTAGCAATTAAAGAAATTATTGTGGAATAACATCAAAGACTGACTAAAGATCTTTTGCGTTATTTATATATGTATATATAAAGCATGCGATAATGTTAAATGACAATGCTTAGCATGGAGCTTTAAATGACTGAAAATTTAATCATAAACATTCCATTATTAATATCAATAGTAGGAATTGGAATATTGTTATTAACGGCAGCTGCATAAGAATTGCCATATTTTTTACAAACCAGTTCCTTAACAATGCTTAACAATTAAATATGAGGTCCAGGAATATACCTTTAAGATAATCCTTGCTTTCATTGTAGGTGTTCTTAAGGCAAAATCCTGTACTAGCAGTTGGTAGTGGTTTTTATAGAACTAATGCTTGGTTTAGTGATTAAAACTGCCAACTAAACTACAGCATACAGCAGAATTGCCACTGGAGGGTCCACAAGGTTTAACCATCCCCTGTTTTGTTCTTCTCATTCATGGAATTTCTATTCAAAAAGCACTGTATCACCCTAAAACATGAAGTTGGGGGGAGGAAGGGGGAGAATTACACCAAAACAGCATGCCTAGCATATAGGAATCCCTAACATGGGAATCGTTTAACTTTTTAGTGCCTACTATCTCCACTAGAGCTGCAGTAATGAATGATCAACTCAACTCGCACTATATGGTGCTACGGAGAAACAGTCACTTTGGAAATTGGTCTAAAGGTTTCCTTATGTGCAAATGAGAGCAACAGCTTTACTTTCTTTATGAAGGATTTTGACACATGAAAAAATCTGTTGTTGGATTTGAAGACATTAGGATTAGAGCAAGCTTGTTCACCATAACACTTCTTCTTTATCTGATTACCTTCCCCATATGGAAGACTTACACCCCTGCAGGACTTTCAAGTCTATGCCTAGAGTCAGACGGCAGTCAGGGAACCTATGGACTGGACAGAGTGAAGACTTGGAAGCGGATGGTCAGCCAAGCACCAGGTATGAGAGTGAGGAAAAGGATGATATGAAATACAGGCAAACTGGATGATTGGAAAGGTTATGATGGAGCAGTTAGTGGAATGAGTGGTGGAGGAAATTGGAGAATTTGTAGAAAACCCACCCTGACGCCACTTTGACCACCACAAATACCATATGCAGGTCCCTGGGATCGAACCCAGGCCACCTAGGTGATAAGCCAATGGTCTAACTGCTTGGCCATGTTGCTGTCTTAATCACAACACTATCGAGGAAATCAGTACTCTTGACAATTTCCACTTTTGGACATTCTATGAGTTACAGCCTCCTCATATGTTAATTGTCTACATCAGTTCATTTAATTTCTTCTATGATTTTTCCATGCTTATTTCTAAACCTTTAGGCTCCAATGCATAATATTCAGTTTATTGATTTTTGTTGGCAATTATACAATGTTTTTATCTGTTGAATAATATTGTAGGTCCTTTTGGAAAGAATTTTGTTCAGAATACCTCAGATTGCAAATGCCACTGCCAAGTACTGGCCCACTCAGAGAACCGCAGAAATAAAGAAAAGCAAGTAATCAAAGAGTAACCCAATAAACTCTGGATTCTATGTGTTGGGTGCTGTACTGGACAAAAAGTGGTACAGAGAAAACCAAGAAAAAAGACCATTAAAACAACATATACTATGCATGGTTTTCATTATAAAATGTCAAATTGAAAGGGACCACAAACTTGCTGAGGAATGTATGTTTATACTGTGAAATGGACACAGCAGACAGTTCCATCTAAAGAAGTACTGAAGAACTGCAAATCAATGAGTGACTGGAGAAATGTCTGAACACTAATGTCCATTTGGGTGACTCTTTATTATTTATCTCATATTTAAGAAACAATCTATTGAAGTGAAGATTCACACCTAATTGAATAATTATTTAGTGTAAACAATGGCTTTCAATGTCAGCTCATTAACAAGTCATTAAATAAACCCTATAAGGAGACAGAGGGTAGCATTATAATTCATTTTTAACTTTCTTGCTGATACTTCTTCATGCAACCATTGAATGTATAATGCTGACTTTTCATTTGTGTATGTGAGTTATTTCGTTCAAGCATGCAATTTGAGTTGACATACTTATATCACCTGTGTTGTTTATATAAGACTGCTAGCCTATAAGTGGTCCAACCCCAGAATTGGATTGATTAAGCAAAACCTTTTGTATCCCTCCAAACCTCAGGTTTGTATCAGCTGTGAAGTGCAAACATAAGTAAATGTCATGTGGACTCATGGCTTGCGTTTATAATGCAGTAGAATGCAAATAATAACACTGAAATAAAAGCTGTGTCTAAATTAAGTACAGGATTCTTGAAATAAAACTCTCGTTAATTTAGCCACAATAATTTGTGAAGAGGTATAAGGCCTGAGTCTCCATCCCATAAAATTGAATTTTTATTTATAGATGCTCTTTAACTGCTGTGGTTTTTGGCATCCTGTTCTATATTGGGTATAAATGATCTGGACCGCATAGGATGGCTCCACACTCCATGTCAGTCTGTGTGGCTCAGTTGGTTAGACGCTGGCCTACTGATCCCAAGGTCGCAGGTTCAAATCTGGCACAGACCAATAGCTTTTAAGTGTACTTAAAAACGACCGCTCCATGCCGGTAGATTTACTGATATGTAAAAGAGCTCCTGCAGGACGAAATTTCGGCACACCGGCGACATTGACAGCATAATTAAATAACAAAATAATTTAATTTTAATTCACACTCCATAATATCCTATATGACAATAATTATGTTCCCTTTCTTTTTCTTCAGAAATCTATATCCAATTTTTAGAAATGATTTATGAAAGGTGAATTGCTTAAAAAAAAAGGCAACTTAGGATCATTGTTCACAGAGTTCAAGACTTTGTCTAACATTGGTGGTTCATTATTAAAGCAGAACTTCTGCACTCTCCTACAAGTATCTCCTTCGCTAGTTCTGACTGAACATCTGTTTCTTTTATTCCTTTGTGTTTTTAATATTCCAATTTCCTTTAGTTCTTTACATGCATACGCAATGCTCAACACTAAAACACATCTGCAATTGGTTTAACATGTTTACTCATGACAGTTGGTCTCTGCATTAGTTTGGTAAAAATATTCAACACAGTTTCATTGTCACTGCTTTTAATGGCTTACCTTTAGAATGCTTCACTATTTCTCCTTTGTTGTCACTGTCCAGGCTAACAGCACTTACAGAATCACTTGTGTTTTTTGTCTTACTGGCTGCTCATCCTTATGGCATGAATGCAGAAGGGTGAACAAAACCATACAGAATTAAATGGAACTAATACCTTCTTTGTTAGGTGTGCTATTCACATTATTTATTATCTATCTATATATAAAAATCAATTGCTGTGCATAAATCTCACAAAAACTTGAAAATGGTTTGACTTATTTGAGTAATTTCTTTTTTGTTTTGTTTGCCTCAATACTGGGGTGGTTTAGAAAAAAAGAACAGTATGAAAAACCAAGGGAACAGCCAAAAAACTGAAAAAAAATTGAGATTGGTAATTTTGTGTTGGAACTGCTGCTTTAGATTACTTTCAATATATGGCATTTGTGTCAGACCTATTGTTTGACAGTTGCATCTATTACATTTAAAATAGTTTTTTTCGTAAGAAAAAAGGCAGAGAATAGATTTGGTTAAATTGACTTCAATTACATTTTGTGAACATTCATTTTGAGCCATTCTGTTAAGGAATACTGAATTTTAATGCTTTGGAAAAAAAAAAAAAATCAATTATGTTTTAGCGAGACTCAAGGAATTAGGCAGGCAGACATAACCACAAAATGTGTTTCAGCAAAACTCAATGAATTAGTTTGAGACTTGCAATTTTGTTAAATTCTCAAGAAAGGTTATGTTGAATGAAGGTTGAATGTTAATTGCATTTATTTTCCATGTAAATAAAAACATTAAATTCATTTGAATTACAAATGACGCTCAGACTGTACGAGATGCATATAAGGTTATCAATCTCAATGAATTGGAATTAGAAGGTTGATTAGGAATGACAGTTACTTATGAAGAGTTACAATCAAATCAATCTTAGGTGAAACGAAAGTCACCGGATCATCTAGAATTTGGTATAAATTGTAAGTTTCAAACCATGTTTGAATAACAGATTTTGAGAACCCACGGGTAATCGTGCATATTTAAGATAATATGAGTTATGGTTTGCTTTGTATTCCTGCATGTTGTGGGTCAATTAATGACATTTATTTACATCAAGTAATACTCTAAGGGTGGAGTGATTATAGCTGAATTTTGGCAGAGCTCCTATTGGATATCTATGAATGGAAAGCAAGGCAAACAAGATATGCAGACTCAACTGCTTGGACTTGGCAAACCTAAAGAAATGGGGAACCTCTTGCTGAAACACAAAGAGCAAATGTTTTCTTTTCTTCATGCATCCTTTTGTTTCCACTTTGTACATATTTTTGGAAACTGGTATTAAGTTGAATGCATTCACCAGGAAGTTATAATACAAAATTAAAAAACTTAATGTTCTTAACATCTTAAGAGGTTAGTTTTACTAGAGTTGTTGCAAGAGTTGGCTGCAAAAAATTAGCTACTATTTGCTCAACTTGGAAAGTGAACTGGATAATAAGTAAATTTTTGTGTCTTGAAGAAAAATTGATAAAGAACCTTTCTTATGCTTAAAAACATAAAATTATGTGCTTCAAGCAGTGAAAACTGCTCTTCATCTTTGTTCCTAATTTAATTACAGAAAATGAAGTTTTGCAATGTTCTAGTAATAGCAACAGTAGGGAAATTTCTGTCACCAAATCGTCCATCACTGCTCTTGCTGCAATGATTGGAATAAAATGTCTTCTTGTAGCACTGTACTCTTGCAGTGGCTTGTGGAATGAAAACAACAAATTACAGCATGCAAGTTTAATGTGTTGCCTTATTTGCTCAGGTGGTAGCCCAAAATTTAATAATTTTTACATAAACTATTTTAATTATATCCTCTCTTTTAACCGTGTACTATTATATACGAATCATGTACACAACACTAATAATAAAAAACTCAGAAGTTATATGAGCAATTTCAATTTATCCAAATAATACATATTCAAAAATAATTATATTCTCATTATCAGAGGCAATAAAAGTGAAGCAATATTGGAAATACATTTTAATAAAAACTTAAACAAGAGAGCTACATTTTAATCATGCAAATCAGTCAGCTATCAGGAATGAATTATTTTAATCAGTATTTTAATTCTTTTGTTATATGTTGATCAGTAGTTGTGTAGCTTTTACATTTTTTCATAGTATTACATGATATTGTTTTCTGTGGGTCATTTTTAATTACTTTACTAACGTACATGCAGTAAAAGAAATACCCAGTTACATTTTATTTATTTGCTTTGTTTGGAAAGGGAACATGAGTGTGATTATTCAAATACATCACAGATGTAGAACTCACACTTTGAACATCCTACTGATGATGCTCATTTTAACCAAACATTTTATAAACAAACCATTTATCATCCCCCCCCCCCCCTCCTCCTAAATTCTGCCTCCTGAGAACTCATGGTGGAAGGTTTCCTACTTCCCAGAGTTGTCTGTAGTGCCACATAATTTGTACACTAATGGGAAAGAAATAACATATAAGATAAGGAAGAATAATAAAAAATAACAAACCTTTCAAAAGGCCGGGCTATTTAAAGCCTTGTTATGGGCACTTGTGGCAGTTCCAGAAATAAATGTATCTGTTATATTTATGTATTATCACTTTTATAGAATTATTTATTGGAGCAGTGCAATAAAGCTAATGAGTAAAAACCAAATATATAAATTAATTTACGCTTTCAACTAATTTTAGTATTGGGTTTTCTATTGATTAGTTCAATGCTGTTAAACTGAGTATTGAAGATTATCTTAATCCCACAAGCCAGAGCATCTGGACAAAAATAAAGTATTATTCTGCAGGTTTTGGAAAGGATACATGATGCATTTGTCTACAGTATTAATAGATTCAATTCATATATTGGTGTTCATTTATTTTTAAGCTTCCAGGGATAAGGTTTAGAGTGTTGGGGGAACATCTGCTAGCAGCATTACTGTACTAAAATTATGAATGATGTAGGACTTCTGTTTGGGCCCACATATTCGCAAACATTGATACCACCACCAGTCTGCACACTTGAGATCGGACAGTGCTAACGACTCATACAGCTTTGAAAAGCTTCTCTTTAGAAGAGTTATATTCTATTAGTTCCTCTTCCTGCCATCTAATGGAAAACTAAGGATGATGCATATGAGAATAGAAAGCTTATGTGGCTTAATAAATTAATAGAAAGGTTAAAGAAACCTATACATATACTTGTTTCATCTCCAACATAAATCTTATGTGATTGTGTGTTATCCGCTTCTGCTAATAATTGTATCTATTTTAGAATAAAGGCTTTTCCATTTACTCTAATTTGGGAAGACTGTATTTATTTAATATCTTTTTATTCTATCTTAAATAATCTGCCTGTTTCATGGACAGATCTTTCCTGAGTTAATACTTCTAACTTCTTTTGTTGGAGCTTTTCATTGTGGTCATAAACTTCACTATATTCTGTTAACACACAGAAAGTCTTGGTGACGTTACCAAACAGGTTGCATTTTTACAGGGTAAACGATTATAAGTTTTCCTCAGTGTGCACATTAGGGGCCATGTGGACCAAACAGCTTGCTTGAAGAACAGCATGAATCCATGCTTAATCAAATTTGTTCTTTAATATTCAAGGCACTGGCTAATAATATTATAACAAATCTGATACCTATGTAATAATCACATGCATATACTGTTTATCTGAATTCAAGGTATTACTTATGTATTCTCTTATGCAGATAAGAAACTAATTGTTTCTGCCACTTTAAATCATAAATGGGTGCTTGCCCAGATGCTTTGAAAGTAACCATTGTGGATTTGTTACATAAAAGATGCAGAAACAACAGTCAGCTGTTTCAATTTCATTAGTTTTTGTTAGTAAGGAGCTTACACATAAGAAAGAACAATCATTTTATATTCTAATATTATGTTGCATCACACTTCAGTATGGGAAAACAAACGTACAATGCTGAATACTTACGTTACCAGAACACACTGTACTAACTGTATATTTTAAGCTCCATGCTTTTTTCTTTAGTATGTTTCTGACTCTCTCCCGTGATTTATCAGTCACATAAAGTTAAATGAGAATAAAACAGAGTTCTTGGGATATTTAGACAGGAAACACATTTTTGCTGCTATGCCAATATTACAAATATATGATATTTAATAAAAATCTTTAAAACCATTTTAAGAATACAAAAATAAAGAAATAAACATAAAGAGTTTGATGTAACAAAAATATGGAATATAGTATTAATTAAGAATTTAATGAGTTATATGCTTCCTTCCTCCTCAAAAGAAAAAAAGAAAAAGAAGCACACAAACACAAATCCCATTTATATGAATCCAGTGAACCCAGATATGCTTACTTAGAATGAAATATCTCTACATCAGATTTTTAGGATGAATGCAAGACTGTGGCACCTGAATGACACAGAAGGCAGAAAAATTTACTTAGTCAATATCAAACTTAAAGGAGGGTAACTCCTGCATCTCTTTACAGCATGTGCGTGGAGTAAATATATTTCTAAGTGTTTATTATGTTGTTGTTCTTCTTCTTCTTCTTCTTCTTCTTCTTCTTCTTCTTCTTCTTATTATTATTATTATTATTATTATTATTATTATTATTATTATTATTATTATTATTATTATTATTATTATTATTATTATTATTATTAATCATTATTGCCCAGTGTCTCAGGAATACCAGCTGTGTGAACGATGCAGCCTATGCCACAGTTTGGAAATCTCTTAACCTACTTGTATGGTATTACAGAACTGTTTTATGTTTTGGTAACTGCTATTTTAGGACATTAGAATGTGTTAAGATGGCTACTGTGTTTTCTGAAATGGACACTGGTTACTTTTTAACAAGCACTTTGGATTCATTTCAATTAAAACTTAGATACCGTAACCATCTAAGTAAAGCATCCAAATTATACCAGTAATTTTAAATACTGATTATTACAGTGATTGGGAAGCCCCATATTGTTGTATTGTCTAGGATTTCTCATTTAACTCATCACATTTCATGCTTTCAAAATGTTGTACAGACATTTTTCAGTTTTACCTAAATGTTACTACTATCTTGGTTTGTTTTACAATCTATGAAGCTCAGCTAGTGAAAATGGAATGTTGTATTAAATATTTTATCAATGCAATGTTTTCTTTGTAGGAAACTGTGCAACTCTTCATCAGTTTTTATTTAAGAATAAAGGCACTTGATGTATTATGGACCATGGTATTTTGTATAAGCAGTTTTATGCCACCTTTTGCTATTGTATTATTGTTTTTCATTTTTCTAAGTGTAAAGTATTGATTTAGTTCTGAAGTGCATTCACTAGTAGGTATTTGTTATATTTATTGGTTAGGAAGTATGAGCAAATGGCTTGAGATGGATACTGGACAAACCTTATGCACAATGTATCAAGTGAGTGATCAAGTTTTACTAGAGCAGGTATGATGTGATACAACAGTATGTTATGTTCTGTTAACAATTGTAACAATTGTAAATAAGAAAACATGTATAAATGAAATGCACTTGAGAGATTTTTAGATTTATCTTTGTTTAGTAATTATTGTTGTTTATTTATCCTTCCCATTGTTTACGTAATCTTATTTACATTCCAGTAATCCTTAATTCCAGGTTTGTAGAAAACTTTTAGTTAGCATATACATATGCGAAAACTTAATGAAGTGAAGTGATGATTAATAATGTTACACTGAGTTGGGTTTAAACACATGAACTTTACTAAAAACTACATATTTACATGGAGAGGATGATGCACATTTGAAACATCTAGTCGATTTATACAGTAATTATGTTAGTTTGGTCTAGATAATACTTTATTTCATCACATAATGGTCACGCCTTTGTTTATGGACAAGCGTTTGGGAGTTAAGCATTTCACGACATAATTGTCGCATTAACATTCCAGGTGTTCACTATCGAGAAATATGAAAAAAGCCAAGTCAATAACCATCTTATTCTTCAATTATGTGTGGATGCTTATTTCTATCGAAATAAACTTAACAATGCTTATGTATACTAAATGTACACATGCATCTATAACAAAGACCTTCCTTATTGTTTACCTATTTGAAGTTTTTTCCAAGCCAAATTACAACTTATTCGGTTGTCTGATAATCTTGATTCCAGTTAAAAAAACACTCGGTTCCATAGCATAAATGGGTTTGTAAATAGTAGGTGAGTTCTTAGTTTGATGAATCTAAGTCACATTCTTCTTTTTTTTTTTGTTTATTTATTTATTCATTCATTTATTTATTTACTTATTTCCCTCCTACCTCTCTCCTTTGTGCTTCGTGGTTGTGCTTCAATGTGCTTGGACTCATTCCTATTTCTTTACATTTTCCTTTTTCATTGTTTCTTTGTTGTTTACTCCTTTTCTTATGTGACATACACACAAACATCCATGCCCAAAGTGGAACTGGAACCATAACCCTGTGCGCTGCGAAGTGCCAAAGACATACACTCATGCAACCACTTATATGAGGGCCGGTTTATTATGCACTAGTTGTTGAAAGCTGACTGGTTAGTCTTAAATAGTAATTATTTGAATAATCGTTTCATTGTCTATTTTTATTAATGAAGAAAGCATAAAAAGTGTGGTGATCAGGGATGAAATACGGTAGTATAATCAAGTATACATAAGTGATTGAAGTATTTTTAAAAAATTGAGAACCTAAGATTAGCTGTGGAGTTTTTAACACCTTGTTAAATAATAAATAAATAATAAATAATTCTTAAGTTCACAAGAAGTGGATTGGTTTCAAAAAATCAATTTCTGCTTTTTAATTCTCTGTGGTATTGTGGTATACTTGACCCATTAATGCACATATCACTAAACTTTACAAAATTGCTGTTATATGTAGCAGAGCGGATCAGAAAGCTTCTTCTAGGACACTAGGGCATGGATTCCTTTATGAAAGAGCATTATCATTTAAACAAAATGAATACCATACAAACTTTATCCAACATTTTAAAAATCCACCATACAGTGCTGCGTAAAGCAGGCTAGTTTTATTACAGTTACAGAGTGTTTGTGCTTTTAATGTATATGTATATCATTGCATTGCAGAGGTTCAATTTTAAAATCTGCTTTCTAAGCTAGTGATTTCAGAGTTTAACTTAGGTTAAACTTATCCGTGTTGATAAGAGGAGCAGGGAAAATCAAAAAGGTTACCATGAGCAAACATTTGACGTTAAATTAGTTAAAACTGTCAATCTACAATAGTGTGTTTGTGATGGCTCTCAGTATTTAAGCAAAGAAGTTTCTAAAATGTATTTATTTACGATATTCTGTGATGCTGCCAAAACTTCCCGTTTACTGAGAAAAGAAAAAGAAAAGCAGAAGCTAAAAAATTCGAAGATAGTAATACTATTTGACAAGTTTGAGTATCTGTTTCCGACCCATTGAGTTCTATGGTTTGGGTGTGGTAGGCTATTTGTGGCTAAACAGTTCTTACCGAAGAGCTACCAGCATTTAAATGAATGCAAACAGAAGCCGCGAGACAGGTAGAAGGACGCTAAATGAATATGATTCAACATTCAAATAACAAAAGAAAGACAACAGAAAGGAAGAAACGAATATGAGACCCAATTTAGCCCGACGTTACAACGTTTGGGTTAGTTACATTGTATATAGGAATCGTTTCAAATGACGTGAAGTCATAACGTCGCTATTTTCGCGAATACCAAATATAATTGGGCTAATAGTTTTCTCTGCACATTTACAGTATTAACAAAAATGTACATTATTGACATTGGATTGATGAATGTATGCTATAACATGTAAGAAAGTCTTAAAAAGGATGGGGGAAGGTTACAGGTTATGGAACTATGCACACCTTCTCTTAAACCCACTGTTATACGTATTTTCCTTGCTTAAATAACCTTTTTAGTACCTATATGCTCTCTAAAACAGCTGCTTGTCATCTGTAAATAAACCTAGGCCGCTTAAGTCAGCATGGACATATTTGTCGGCGTAATATCACTCATTCACTCACTCACTCACTCACTCTTGCAGCAGTCGTTAAATGCAATACTTATATTCCGTTCATATTGCTGCCGAGATTTTGCTGGCAGTAGCTCACATTCAATGTTTTCGGCTCGGATAGGAATTTCCTCGGAAGTTTCAGCACCACCATCTACATCCACATCTTGTATTGTTACTCAACGTTATCTAGGTTGCGTTGTTACGGTTTATAACATAGGATTCAGGCGGGTTTGAAAATACAAAATGACTAATGCTTTTTGTATTTACACGGTACTTTTATTAAATTTAATACAATTTATGGAGTTTTCACTAAAGCTGTCGTATGTACCGCGCACGCAGAGGTTTTAGTAGACTTGACACATAAATAGCTATTTTAGTGTATGGAGTAGATATGTATCTAATCGTCTCCTAGAGCGCACTAAACTTGAAGGTATTATAAACTTTTTATTGAATTTTATTACGAAAGGCACTATAAAACCCAAAACGACTACATCCCTTTGTGAGGTTGACAAGCTTGCGCGTATGTTTTGTTTTTGCATTTGAGGGAGTTTGTAGTATATACCACAGAACGCCTAGTAGGGTGTATACGAACAGTATCATCAAGCTGACTGGCTTCATTTGTTTTAGGGCTGACATCTGGAGTTGAAAGGGAAACGTGGGCCAAACACAGCCGACAGGTGAATAACTATACACCTTGCTTCAGCTATTGTATGTACAATTACAAGTGAAGCATGGCTTGAAGAAAAGCTTGATTGTCATCTTGTAATAGCAACGCGTTCTTGAACTAAAGTGATAGTACTGTGTTCCGTAAATGGGTTAAATGTGGACGGTTTTGAAAGTTCAAGTTGTGGTAATTGACTTTGAAGCTAGTACGAGTACACAAAAAGGATAGAATAGTGCATCTCTAGATCTGGTGTAATGTCAGCAGTAAGGTAAGTGGTTTGTTTTTTCTTTCTCTATCAATTACTTAAGAATAATTCCATTACAGTGTTTTTAACGGAGGCAGAAATGGTCCAAATTATGCAAGTTTAGGTCCTTAGATTTTTTTCCTCGGTTTATGCATCTTCGAACTATTTTGATTCATTTGAGTATTTACTTTATTAAAATATTCTAGTTTTTGTACTGCAAATGTATCGGATGAGACGCTTCTCCAAATGTACCGGGTTTAGATTTATAAGGTTGCAATTGATCCTGTTTACTAGAGGAAAGTTTGTTGCTCTAATTATACCGATGAGTAAAAATGCAGCAGCAGTGAGCGGTAATTAAATGTTAAAGTTATTTTGAACGCAGTTTTCTCAAACAAAATGTTTCAAAATAAACGTCTCAGTTTCTAAAAACTAATAAATAGAACTTGAGAAACAATGTAAACAACTAAGAAAATAATGTGAAGGCTTGAATTTAATTTGATTGAAATGATATGCCTCATTAAAAAAAATAACTTAAGGAAAAATGATGTGTATCCCGAGTTTTAGGAAAAATTTTGTTGCATTGTTCATAATAAATTTGATTCTGTAAATAAGTTCTTATCAGAAATATACATGTGTTTTGAGATCCTGAACACAGAAAAGCATTTTAGAGAACCCTTTAGGGATGGGTATTTTATGTCCAAGTGGTCACAACAGCAAAACGTAGTTTTTAAGGCCAAAAGGCACACAAACACCACGTTTAGTGACCTTTTACTCGGGTATTTCTCTTCCCAAATAACATTTTAAACCGAAGACATGTTTTTTTTTTAAATTTATTTTCTTAATATATAAATCTTAATGCATAAAAACACCTAAGTTTTACTAAAATATCTAAGTTCGAGTTAGTGGAAAGCAATCTTTATATTGTGACTTTTCAGTAAAATGCCTTCCCTTTTCATTATTTTTCATGCAATTAATATACATCTGCATAAACAATTACTACTGCAGGAAAAATGAGATTGTAAATGTAGGTACAATTTGCCAATTTTCTGATAATAACTTGAGAAGTACATATGTACGTGTGTATGCATTCGCTCTTGAAATGACCACTACAGCAGTCTTTCACCGAGATGTCCCCCCCCCCCCCTTATCCGCTGTGTGATGTTTGTTAGTACCTATGTTTATTTTATTTCTATTTTTTTCGCCTACTTGAGTCATTACCATTGTTGACCAGGGCTGAATAGAATAAAACCACAGACTACTGTCAAATTCTCCAAAATATTTTTAAAATGGGTAATATTATTGTCTATCCAACACGTATATGCATATTTTGAACATTTAACAAGTGTGAATTGAGTTAATTATGTGCTAGAAATTTCCCCAAAATAAACATTTTCTATTTCCAAAATAAACCTTTCTTTTGAATTTTAACAAGGAAGGGCGCGTGTTTTTGTTCAAATTAAATGGCTTCGTACTAAAAACGTGAGAGAAAATGAATGAGGTGTACTAACAAAGAAAACCTTTTAGAAATAGATGACAAAATATAGGGTTGTTATCTGAAATTTCAAAAATTTCAAAAAGGGGTGATTGAGGGAGGGTGACAGGCTTGAAACAAAAATGCAACTAAGCCTGATATTTAAACTTCCCACTGAATATCTAAATTTGCCTGTTTTTGCTTTAAGATTAAATAAATAGTTTTTAGACTGGGAAGTTTTGAAATTATAACTCTGTATAGCCCTGCATAAAATTGTTTAGCTTGCGTCATGGGAAATCACGAATGAAGTAGGCATCCCACACGCATCTACGTGATAAGTAACAAAAACATCAAATATATTCTACAATTAAACATTTTTTAACTCTAAATTGTATGCCTGATTATTATATCCCTATCATAGGGGTCTTAACGGAATCGATTCGAGTTGTGATGATAGTTGAAATAAGACGAAATGGACTGACCAGCCACTCAAAGGCGAACGTTGGTAGTGGAATCCCAGCCACTGCAGTCAAATGTGCCTGGGAGGGCCCACGACCCACGGTCATGGATGCGATAGCATACGTGAATAATGACGAGATTATACCAACTTGACTGTAGTTGCATGGATTTTGCTTTTTCTTAAAAATAACGACAAAAATACTGAAGTAAATTTATGGTATAGAATAGTCATAAATACTTTATACTACATATAATATTAAAATAAACAAGAAACTGTTAATATATTCTAAAACTTTGACCAAACATCTTTGTTGCCAAAAGGCAACACTGTGCTTCAACTTCTTCTTGGTCCAATCGTGACTGTTACTGTGGGTTAAGTCGGTGAAATTCGACCTTTTTACTTTCTCTACTGGTAAGTAGGGGAAGTATTGCACTCCACCCAAAAATTCGATGTCGAGATTTCACGGGAAATATATGTTTTGAGACCCCCTGGATCCAGAAAGCATTTTTAGAAAAAAGGTCTGTCTGTGTGTCAGTCTGTGGACAGCATAACTCAAAAACGAAAATACAGTTAAAAACCAAAGTTGGTATTTAAGTTTAATGCCTTTCAAGGATACGACACGAAGATTTTGAAGAAAATAGCTCCACCCTAAACTGCATGGAAAATTTTTCGAAAATTTGGCTCTGACGATGTTTATTAAAATGTCATATGTAAGATATTTTTATGACAAATAAAATGTATATTTTGAATTTTCTGGCTAGGTATAGCCCATGTAGTCCTGTTTACTCTGGATGACTTTTGAATAACTCATAAACCGCAAGGGATAGACAAAATCTTACTGTACAAAAACTGTAGATCTCGCTAAACACACAATTTATCTCTGAATAAAGTTTTTTGTAGAGTGAACCACTCGGAAAACTTCAATTTTCTTGAAATGCAACATCGTTGATCATTTTTTTATATGTTAAGCGTGCAAAGAGAATGGGTTCTCAAAGCTAAAACGACTTGACTATCGCTCAAAGCCTACTGTATTCTAATACTCATTCCCCTTGCACCTAAAAGGAAATAAGCAATAAGATAATTTCTGTAAATATTTACAAGTAACACGAAGAAGATATAGGAATAAGAGTTTGTAAGGATGGTTAGTACTAGAGTAGAGAAAGTCATGTGAGTGCAACACAGATTTTTTCTCTGCTTATCTCCAGAGGCAATTCTCCATTCCAGCCTTGCCCGCAGGCCTAGCCCTAGTTATTTAAATTGCTTATAAAATTATAACTTATTAAATACTACAAAAAGGAGAATTGTGCTATAAATGTATAAAATAAATATAGGAGCAACGTTATAGATAATACAGACTCAAAAACATTATATGGGTTTGTTTGTTTTTGACCGGTAAAGAGGTGGCTGAACTTGTTTGCTGGACATCAGCTCCTCTATCGTCGGTGGTGCGAGTATCAATAATGATTTTGGATTCAATTTTGGATTTTGTTTAATTTGGATTGCTGTCAATGCAGAGAAATCCTGTTCACAGAAAAAAGATGAGGGGAATGAAAGAAGGCAGTGTCACTAAATTCAGTGTACTCTGCGTGCATAACACTAGAAATCACAAATTGACATGTTTTCGATTTTTATTTTCAGTGAACTGTCAACGGAAGTTTCCAAAAGACTTTCTTTTAATTTTATGGGAAGATCAGAGGAATTGATGGTGGTGGTGCAAGACGGATATGTAATCCATGTTAGTGTATTATCGTCTTTCTCATTTTCTAGAAAGTAGTTTAAAAACGGTAACCTGAGATTTTGTAGGTGGAATTTGATTATTTCCAAAAGTCCATCATCAATACCAACTTTTTTGCCCACTATGTTGCAACACAGTTGGAAAACTTGCAATGCTCCCTTTATTAAAGCAATTAACCCAAAATAAAAATTCCTTATAAAATTATTTACTTTCTCAGGAGCTTTAAATTCTACTACTTTTCTTTCTGTGATCATTCACACACATGCGTATTTTAAATTGTACATAATCGTAAGAAATCTTTGCGTACCCTTGGGGGTACGCGTACCCCAGGTTGAATATGTCTGGGTTAGATGATTCACTGAGTCAATGGGTGGTGTGAATTCGGCGTATTTGGGAGTTGGTTGTTCCTGATCTGGAGATATCTATATGGTAGTCTGTCGGCGGCGCCGTGACCGAATGCATAAACCACTCTCTTTTCTTAAGGGGCGAGTTCAATCCCAGGCACCGTAAGGCGGGTTTGCGATGGACTAAGCGGCATCTGGCGGGTTTTCTTAGGATTCTCCAATTTCCTCCGCCATCATTCATTCCACCAGTACCTCTATGATCATTAACGGATTCTTCTATCCCTCATTCCCCTTCATTTCATTCCTTCTCATCTTTCAGGGTCATGGGATCTGGCTGGGTGATATGTACTTTATACAAGTTTCGATCTTCTGCAACAGGATGTGTAGCGGTACTTCGGCCGCCATCTCTTTTCGTTCAGGCAGCAGTCTTGAGAAGAGATCTGGCACTCAGTTGCGGAAATTAAGGACACCATACAACCCTGGCTGACTTCATGCAGAGCTCGGCGGTCAGAGGTTATTCTAACGCGATTACGGATAGAAGGGATCATACATGTGCCACTCATGCTCATCTTTTGCGTGGCGACCCGGCCCCTGTGAGTCAAACGCTCGATGTGCAACTGTCTGTGTCACCCGTCTTGCTTGATTGTTCGCGGTATCTCCGGAGCGCCAATCCTTTGGCCTAGGCTTTAGTCCGCGGCCCATTCTAGGTGACGACCCGACACCCGTAGATACGGTGCTGCGGTTCGTCGCCGATATTGGGTTCTCCAAACAAGTGTAACTTGTGTTTTACTGCTGGGCTTTTAATTTTATGATTTTAGAATCTGAATTCATATTTGTATTCTTTTACGGTTTGTTTTTACCGTTTTAACCCTTCATTGTTTTAACACTCACTTTTTAACGTTTTAACTATTTTAACATTAGATGTTTGATGTTTTAATTTTTTTAACGTTTTACCTTAGCTTATCTCCTTAACAAGAAGTTTGAGTGTTTTAGCCTTCAAAATTTGAATTGGGGCCCAAATGACCTAGCTGTCGACGGACTCTTAAACGTCACTCACTCACTCACTCACTCACTCACTCACTCACTCACTCACTCACTCACTCACTCACGCACGCACGCACGCACGCACGCACGCACGCACTCACGCACTCACTCACTCACGCCCTCACTCACTCACTCACGCACGCACGCACTCACGCACTCACTCACTCACGCACTCACTCACGCCCTCACTCACTCACTCATGTTCAACATGGACCTACGGCAGTCCGGACCTATCCTAGCTGGGGCACTAGCGGGGTGTCGTTTGGTACATCGATCTGGAACCGGTGGAAACGCAGGAATATCCGCACCTGTTCCGGCAACACCCTTCGGGTTCCTCCATCTCATCCCTTCTTCCGGAAGTATCGTATCTACTACTCCGACATTGGACGAAAAGAACGCAACAAAAAGTGGATTAGTCTGTAGTGTTGAATATCAAATCCACATATTGCAAACTAGAGATTTCCCTGTTTAAGGGATTTGAATCCTTGACCACCCGTTGTGAATCACAGATACAGAGCCATCTCGCTCTGTAAAATTAGACTTATTCGCATCAAATGCATTTTTTCCGCTGTACCAGCTTTGACACCCTTTAAAACAATTCCGGCTTAGATATGCTTCAAATGATGCGCTAATGAGTCGGTTCCCGCCAAGTGCTTCCATGTAATCAATAGGAACGTTACATATTGCCGCGTTCTAACACTCAAATTACACTTCTATTATTTCGGTATTAATCACTAAAGCGTTCCATCTCAGTGCAGATCGGATCCTGTCTCAGTTTCGTTGCAGTGAGTAATGATTTTCCGGAAGTACACGGGGCTGTAAATAATGACAGGTGTAACAAATGGCTTTCCCGTAGCATAAAGCCGAAGTGATTTAACTAATATTCATGATCGATGTTAAACCAAACCAGAGCAGCCATTAACGGGGACCTTTGCTTCTTCCGACATAACAGATGACTGTCTATCTCTCGCGCTTCGTCCCCCTCTCCAGCATCCTGCTAGCGCGTATCCATGTTACTCCATCTTTAGCTTTCATTTTCAGCACGTAAAACTTTAACAAAAAAGCATCTAACGTCTGACGTGTTACATTCAAATAAGTTCCTAACCCTACCATTTATTAGTGGGTATTAGGGTTGTTCTTAATTTTAAATTTTAGAAATGTACATGTGACACTCCTTAGTTACATTCCATTGAGGATAAAAGTAATTCACAAGGAAAAAAAAAAAAAAAAAAAAAAAAAAAGGAAAAATCGGTAAATATTATCGGCCCCAGCGATCATCACCTTTCTAGAAATCGTGAAATGTGTGTTAAGTCCGTCCATGCAGTGTAACAGCTTCGAATGCATCAGCTACAGCTAGTTAGCCACATGCTTTTAACTTCCTGCTGCACGAGACAAGATAAACTGAATTTTTATCTTTTAAGTGTGATCAATGTTTGCAGGAGTGAATTCCAACAGTTTTTTCTGTTTAGTCGGCCAGAAATCTCGAGTAGTAACGCATTGCTATGCTTCGTTCCCGTGGTAAATTGTTACCAGGAGTTACTGGAAATGAATTATTTGAACACTAATATATAATATAACACTTTCAATATAAAGACATTTTAGTAGTACTGCAGTATTTAAATATTTAGAAGAATGGGGGTCTTAACTAAAGCGCGTCTCACCCTTAAAAGACAGTACACGTTAAATGGAGCGCAGTGTTGCAACATGTACTAGTTGCGAATCTTTCTCCGCGAGCGACTCGAGGTGGCCTGAGTCCTGTACTTAGTCCTTCAATTGTTGCTTGACGAGAAGGGCACTTTTAACTTTGGTATCCCTCCACGCCTTTGTTACTGCATGACCTAAATTTACAAATGACTCGTCTGTATAAACAATTGATTTCCCCTGGTCCCTAAACCTTTTACGTCTTTTAGATATTTATGTCGCCATCTGATGATATCGATATCGTCTCTTTCTATTAATATGCACTTGTTATCCCTTCTTTCATATTCGAACCCCAAATCATGTAAGAACCGACTAAGAGTGGCCCTTGAGAAATTTGGTTGTGTCTCATCACTGTTGAATAGTGACAAAATTATATTCAGCGTGGGTGGAATATTTGCAAAGAGTAAAGAATGAACAATTCGCCGCACTCCACCTTGCACTATTGAATCATATTGCGTTAACCTAGCGTTTTGTGTAGTCCCGCCCTTTTTGCTTTCTTTTTCGATGGCGTTCTTAGAAGTCCTTTCATTACTTCCTTTTTAATCCTATACACTACTGCTTCTGAACACCCGATAGCCTTAGCTGTTTCTTTTACTGCCTTACACGCATTTTACTTCAAAAATAATCTAACACATTCATAATTATTTGGCGTTCCTTACTTCTTTATTTACCAACATATCGTCCCTTCCTAGCTTCACCCTCCATAACTACAAATATTTACAAAAATATTAAACAAATAACGCAATAACAGCTCACAGTTACACACACGGCTTCTTTCGAACTAATGTTAGTGCTGCTCCTTATACTATCTTCTGTGTCAGGCCTGGCGCTGAATAGATGAATACCTTTTGTTTGCCCTACTGCATAAAAGAAAGAGGTTACTGCCTTTTGGTTTATTTTAAAAACTTTCCCCAACCTTCCTCAACATTTGTTCTCACTGGTTCCCTGATGTAAACTCAATAACAAAAAAGTTTCACACTGCGTAACTTTTGCAGTGCACAGATATAAAATTTTCCGAAAACATTTAATTTAAAAAATTATAACACTTAACTGGGTAAACATAGAGAATTCAAAGTAGGCAGGTAGTAGCACTATAGTTTACTCTACCTAAGAAAAAAATATAGATGCATTCTAGCAGTTAGTTTGTTAGTTAGTGCGTGATGAGTGTAGAAACAGCAAATATCGGACTTCTATTGAAGAAAACGTTTTCTGAAGAAATTTGGACCTATAGAAATGTATAATGACTCTGAAAAGGATATAACCTGATAGAGAAAAAAATTCTGCATAGGATAATGTGTTCAAACCTGAAATTTATAACAAATGAATATTTATACCATGCTATTAGGAAAGTGGCAACAGAGCGAGGGTAGAAAAGGACGCGGCTAATGGCAACTTGTATGCGCTAGATAGAGACAGAGATGTCCCATTTAACTCCATACTGTCTTCTAAGAGTGAAACGCTATATACAAAGTTGAGGCCATATGTTGTGATTCATCACCAAATACAAGAAGTTCACCTGGAGTATGCGCATTACTGGAACAGCATCATATACACGAAATAAATTCAAGAAGTGTGTATGAAACAAAGATGGGTGATACTTCAGGACCTGATGTACCACTTTTCAAGCTGTTCCAAAAGAAATGGTGATCACGTAATGTTCGACCAGTCCGACCTCGGTTGGAGGATCTGCAAGTAAATGAACAGTTGAAAGATTCATCGGAATATATCTTTCATTCATTTACTAAGGAGGCTTTGGGTAGCCAACAAGCAACAGAAGATTACAGGACTCTTAGAACTTGTGATATTTCTAGGTAATGCTCCGCTTTGTGAAATATCCTTCAGAGCTCCAGGAGCAATCAGCATCATGCACGACAGATGCCGCAATTAATCTACAGCCTTAAAATATTCTGATTCCGCAGTGAGTTTGTAATAAGTGAAGAGGAACTCTCAGGTTACGTGCAATATGTGTTTTTTGTATCTATTTAGACTAAGACCTGGTTTTGCTCCCACATTGCAAAAGAAGCTCCAAATCTATACTTAAAAGTTGTTACAGGATCTACTGTCTTATGAAAAGATCGATTATTTGATTTCTCATGCAACTTTTAAAAATGTATGTTGCTATCTTTGACATATTACGTCTGTGAATGCTGCACTAGCGTTTTTGATAGGAAAGTGCCCACGCAAATGGGGAGAAAAAAAAAAAAAGATCAAGGCTCTCAAATGCCAGAGAAATCCAGTTTATTACGAAAATGTGAAACGAATAGTAGGAGTTACTAAGCCAACCAACATTCTTGGCTCTAGTTCCAAAGATATTTCAGATTTTCTTTGTACAGAATCTAGAAGAGATTTAATATTTCCACAGATTTCCTGTCCTTTGATAGCACTGGGGAAATACTGAATTTTATTTGCAGAAATATTATATTGTTATATCTTTAAAAGCAGTCAATCGCATGTGGTATTCGTGGTGGACGAAGCGGCGTCAGGGCGGGTTTTCTCCGGGTGCTCCGGTTTCCCCCGCCATCTCATTCCACCGGTACTCCATCTTCATTCCATGTATCATCAGTGTCACCGCCTGTGGTGCCGTAGTAGTAAAAGCGGGCGTTAAACACTACAACAAGCAGTCAATGATACAGCAGAAAGGTGTATTAAGTTAAAGACACAATTTATTGCGACAAAAATGAAGATCAAAATCAGCATACATTGCAATTTGTGAGAGACTATATTAAGCAATTTCCTGACTGCAAAAGAACACAGACACAATCAGTTTAGTTCTGTGCAGCTATTCTGTAACGTGTATATTTTCCATTACACGTAAATGCATATTTGTACTCAACATTTCTATCAATCGATATAATTCAAAATTAAGTACAAGAAACATTCAAACTAAACTTGTCTTATATTTGATATAAAAAGAACCTAACAATGTCACATCCTATTTATAACTATTTGACATGTTGCACTCACATGGTTTTCTCTATTCTTGTACTAACCATTCTTACAAACTCTTACTCCTATATCTTCTTCGTGTTACTTGAGGTAAATATTTACAGAAATTATCTTATTTCTTATTTCCTTTTAGGTACAAGGGGAATGAATATTAGCATACAGTAGGCTTTGAGCGATAGTCAAATCGTTTTAGCTTTGAGATCCCAGTCTCTTTGCACGCTTAAGATTAAAAAAATGAACAACGATGTTGCATTTTACGAAAGTTTTAAGCTTTCCGAAACTGACACAAATAACAAGGAATATATCCGAAATGATTCACTCTACAAAAAGTTTATTGAGACACAATTGTCTGTTTTAGCAAGGTCTACATTTGTTGTATAGTAAGATTTTGTCTATCTCTTACGGTTTAGGAGTTATTCAAAAGTCATCCAGAATAAACAGGACTACATAGGCTATAGCCAGAACATCCAAAATATACATTTCATATGTCATAAAATTATCATAAACATATGGCATTTTAAACAAAATCGTTGGAGCCATTTTCAAGAAAATCAAAATTTTCAGAGCAGAAAATTAAACCCTGAAAACAAAGGGCAGATACTGAAGATCTTTTGTGTTACAGTGTGCGTTCAATTCCGCAATGACAGAATGTGCCAATTTTTATGCAAGCTGTCGCCAGAATTCGATCAGCAGAGGCAAGAGAACTTCGGCTCGCACTTTGCAGTCAAAATGAACGTCGAAATTGTGATAAACAACGTGTATCCTCTCCAGCACTGGAAACTAAATTAAATTACAAACTCTGCATATTGACTAGCCGACAGAATGAAAGAGACAAATGAATTACGTTGTAGAAATTGGCATTCAAAATTTCAAAGAGGGCTGTTTGATTATGGAATGGTGGTCAAATTTCTCGAATGCTTGGAACTCAGTTTACAAACAAACAAACAAAGACTTGCACCATCATTCACTTGGTATGTGGTTGTTGTTATTTATTATTATTATTATTATTATTATTATTATTATTATTATTATTATTATTATTATTATTATTATTATTATTATTATTATTATTATTATTATTATTATTATTATTATTATTATTATTATTATTATTATTATTATTATTATTATTATTATTATTATTATTATTATTATTATTATTATTATGGTTGTTGTTGATGATATTGTTATTTTTTATTATTATTGTTTTTTATTATTGTTATTTATTATTGTTGTTATTATTGTTGTTATTAGGTCTTGATTTCTGAATACTGTAAGAAACCCATACGAGAATTATTCCTCCTTGCATTATAATAGAACCTGAGAATCCAGGCTACTACCCGTACTTATTGAGAAAAACTCATTTCCTGTTATGTATACGATTATTATTGTTACATTGTGGTTCAGTTTCTTTTTCCTTTCCTCAAAGTTTGGAGTTTCATCCTCACCATTTTCTATTTGCTGAAGTGACCATTCTATTTCAGATCGTTTTACTATTCAGATTTCTTCCACCATTCTGAGTCTCACAGCTGGTTAAGATAACATCAGGATTATGAATTCCTGGTATATTTTCAGTCTTCAGGGTGTGTTAAGCTTCTAATTGTTTACTCTGTTACTAACAAACGTAGCCCATTGTTCACCTGTTCTTATCCAAGCCAATGCAGTTGAAGAGTTACTCCGGAAATATTACATATATTACATTATTTTACATCTCGCAAATGCAAAACTGATTTAACTGAAGATGCGAGTCTACTTCCAACTAAGCATCCTAGTAATTCTAGCCTGGGAATTGTAATTGACTTGAGCCTTGGCTAAGAGCAGTTGCACTGAAACTCCTAGATTACTTTCAACTCTCAAAAAGACCGCAGCATATGCGTGTTGACTAATATCCACAAAAGTATGAAGTGTCTATTGACTCTTTTCTAATACACCATCTGTAATTAGTCCTAGAATTTTCACTTCCTTTAAGCAACTAATTTCTGAATTCATAAGCTATACTCTCAGTTAGCAATGTATCCCATTTCAGTTTGACTCTCGTTTGCTCACTTCTGCTTCCAGTTTCAATATGTCTACTTTTTATAACAATAGTTTGAATGGAAGAAGTGCGGGAGTAAGAAAACCAATTTCTATACTAAGGGGAATAGTATTCTATTTATTTGTACTTCTGGTAGAGACGAAAATTCAGTATTAATTTCAACACTTAGTGTTCTAGTCTTTTGTTCCATTGTAAACCTAAAACTTTTGTGATGTATGCATTCTCACTTTTACGCTCTTCAAAGGACATGATGTCTTCTGCTGAACATTCCCAACTTCTAAGTTCCATATTTGTATAATTCAGTAGCTTAATACTCTTCGTTCGAAATATGTCACACTTTTACCTCGAAGCGACTGTCGTAACACAGTTGTCTGCATACATGGACTTCATCACGTCATGACGAGCGCATATTATGATTTGAGTGAAATGATAACCGTCACACACTGAAAAGCAGATATAAGCCGAATACAAGCAATAATTGAGATGTGATTTTTAAGGTCAATCAAGGGAGTGACAAGACAGGATACAATAAAAAATTAAATAATAAGACAAGAATGGGCATATACAATTTAAGTGAAAGAATAAGAAGTGTTGGAAACAATTCACCAGAATCGAATGCCAAGTGAGAGATACCCAAGAAGAGCTGAAAGTTATAAACCACGAGGTTGGAGTGAAATATGAAGACCAAATAAAGAATGGATCAACCAAAATGGAGATGCCACCAGATAAAGAACTCTCTCTCTCTCTCTCTCTCTCTCTCTCTCAGGACTCTTTAGTCGTAATTTACTTCTTGAAATAAAATTGTAATTGTTACACTGAAGCAATTGAGTAACAGATATGAAGTATAACGAAGGGGGACACCTTACCATTGCGACCCGGTGTGACTATTGTAGGCTACAACTCCCGGGAGGGATAGATGACATAAAGGGAGACCATAAGCCTGGCAGAGAGTGGAGGCAGCAGTGCCACAGAGACATGCGGAAGTGCCAGACGAACAGATAGCCACCTAGTAGCGCACCAGCTGAAGTTTCTTACCATTATGTACTCATAGAGGACGTCGAAGCGACCTAGGTAGCGGCGCGTAGCTACCACAAATGGGGGCAGGGGAAACAGTTTACATAGCTCAAGTATCCGTACCATCTGCCTTCAGCTGCCCGAACCACCAACGATACCTGGACGATGATAAGGGAAATGGAATGAGGAAGGGAAGCCGTGGAATGAAAGTAAGCACTCCGGCAATCACCTAAGAGACAAGAGGATCCAACTCGGATCCCCCGAATACGAGTCGCACAGTTGCCGCGACGGCAATTCGCTCAGTGAGATATTTCGCATTGAGAGTTTAGCAACGTTTGACCCCAACACTTGCAAGACGCGCGTTAAGCATAGAATTACCGGGTATTTGTGTACTGTAATTTTATAATGATGTTCATTCCATAATCAATTTTAGCTTACGCATTTGGGAACAAATTGTATTTTTATATTCACTTGAAGCTCTGTTGTGACTATGCATTAATCAATCCCTTGAAAACGCCCCTCTTCTAAGCTTTTAGACAGCTATTAGAGATAATTCTCTAATCACAATTATTAGATACAACTCACACTCGTTTGTCGTTTAGGTTGTGGCTGCCGGTTAAATTCTACAATATCATGTATAACATTACATTTTAAGAGTTTGGAGTAAACGTAGTCGACAATGGAACCGCAAGAAACATGTATCAGCAAAGAGGTTAAGTAATTCAATTTAAAAGAAAAGTCAGACGGATCTTCCGCTTATCGAGCGGCTGCTTTAACCACTAAGCTACCATGGCCAACTTGCCAGTACGACATTAAATTCCCCAGCTGATTCGTACTTTTTCCCGGTTAGACCACAAGGGAACCTCACATCAGAGACAAATACCCCAAGGGCGACTTACAAATTGTAAGTTCTTTATGTCGCGGGTTTTAAGTAACCTTTAGATGGTAATTATTATTTATTTATGCCAACAAGCTTACTGATGGTGTTTTTAAACGCACAGGCCAATGTTTAAGAGGTGGAATCAGGAACTGAAAAATTGTGTAAGGTGTAGCAGAGAGAGAAAGTTTGATATCGCTCGTTATTGTTGGCATAATAAGCAACCTTTAAGGGGACAAGAGTCTGAATATTCAGAAATTACACCTTAGTGAGTTAAATTAAGCTAAACTACCACTGTTCTTAAAGCTCTCAATGGTTTTTCCGTACATTTTTATAAATTATTCTACAAATCATGAAAATTATTTGAAGGGGTTATTTGCATTGGTGGCTTACATGATTAGATCTATAACATTATTTAACCCAGCAGGAAAATAATGAAATTTACTTTTAAAATTTCTGAGCTCGTGTACCTTTTTTCAGAAAATATGAGAGGTAGAGAGCTGAAATTTTCAGCAAATGTATACACACAGTTCGAATTTCCGAGCTACAATAATAATTTCACAATACATTTGTGATATCAAGAAAGCAACATTACACAATTTTGATATTTTAACTTTTTTAACTTTACAAATTGTTTTTTCTAATTTCTAGTAAACTGATATACATAACTAATAATTAAGGTTCAGAAGATAGCTGCTTATACTAAGTACAAGCATGTAAAAGATGTTAGCTAATGCTGGATTTCTGACAGTGAAATCATTAATCCTCTTGCTCTCCAATATTTTTCACTGATGGATAGGGCACTAGAAGTGGCCGGGCATATTTGAAGGTGGTCTTGGTCCATTTCCTCTTGCACATCACATAGAGGACAGAGTGGTGAAGAATATATCCCAATTCTGTTTAAATGTTTTGCCAGACAATCATGTCATGTAATCAACCTGAAGGTTGCAACTGCTGTTTTTCGAGTATACTCAGGAATTACTGTTTGAATGTTTGGTAGTTCCCATCTTTTATTCTTTGATTTTTGATTATAGTATTTTGCAATAATTTTTTTGAATTCAGAGTTGACTAATCTTTTAGCTGCATAAAATGGTAGATTGCTCTCTTCAAGCATGTAAAAGTGTAATTCTGTATTGCAAGCAGTTTCAGGAAAAAGGTACACGAATTCAGATGATTTAAGAGTTTATTTTATTATTTTTCTGCTGGATGAAATAATTTTTATGGACTCAACCACATAAGCTATCAATGTATATAACCAATTTAAATAATTTTCATGATTCAATTTAACTTAACTTACTGAGGTGTAATTTCCGTTTGTTCAGACTACGCTGTCCCCTTAAAACTCAAGATTTCTAGTGGCAAATAATTAAATCTGTGGACGCGCTGGGATGAATTTTGTTGAAGTAGAGAAATTCTGGGTCTGATCTGGAAATCTGACGACCCCATATCAGAAAACAAAACGCGTTAGACATTAAAGTAGTTGCTATAATTGATGTTGGGAAATCTGTGACAATGTTAATCTTTTCCTCTTTTTCCTTTTGATAAAAGTGTTTTCGAGACCATTCTTGTGGTTGGAGGCAAATGAAACAGCTCATTTGTTATCGCCCACCCCTCAAATGATTCAGATGCAGATCTGAGGGGTGGGCTTATCCTCTTGGCGTTATTATTTTGGGGAAAAGCACGCGCGCTCATCTCCGTGGTGAGAACGTAACAGGTGTGCAGTGACAAAGCGCTATTATGCCACTGGGCCGAACTAACCAGAAGGGGAAACATGCTCCCCTAACCCCGACAGAGGGTGAAGGAAGGTAATAAATCTTAGGAGGAAACAACACCGCTACTGTGTATGACGTGAATAAACTGTTTGCGGGTCATAAAGGTGAGGTGCAACAGTCTATAGCTTACAAGTTCCGTATCTTTCAGGCGTGTTAGAAAACAGCACCTAGCGAGTGCCCAATTCCCTACGTCTTAGTATCCAGTTCGGCTTATCTTCCAAATCAGTAATGTAAGTTACTTTCGTTAAAAACCCCTTCGCTTTTACATCAAGCGTTTCCTTAAAATATGATATGTAAGTGATAAGAAGACAAAAATACTATCTAAAATGTATGCAAATTGGGCATGTGATGTCTAAATTCCCCCAAACATTTGAAAAGAATTTGAATAAATCTATAATGTGGGAGTACTTTGCAGCCGTGTAAAAATAATTCAAACCGGCTGCATACTTTTTACTTTTAGAGCTTATATTTTTAAGTAGAGGAAGTATCATATTCCACTTAAAAATTCATCAAAGAGGATTTTTAGGACTACTAATCCAAAAAATGCAATTTTTAGAAAGAGTTTGTGTTTATGAGAAAGAGAGAGTGAGTGAGAAAGTGAGTGAGAGTGAGAGAGAGGGAAAGAAAATGAGAAACTTCATAGTTCAAAAAGGAAAAGTAGCATAAACACCAAACTTGGTGTACCATAGATCATATTTGATCAACATTGAAAAAAAAATTGTTTTTTTATGGAAAAGGTGGAATAAGACTGAAAAATTGAATGCCCGAGTCGGGATTTGAAAAACGGATCTTCCGGTCTCCTTCCGGCCGCTCTAACCACTAAGCTATCATAGCAACCTGCACCAGTGGCGGCTCGCAGTCAAAATTTTAGGGTAGGCAAAGTGTAACAGTAAAAACAAACAACAACAACAACAACAACAACAACAACAACAATAATAATAATAATAATAATAATAATAATAATAATAATAATAATAATAATAATAATAATAATAAACCCCGTTTATCCGAAATATAGGGGGCGAAGTCATTGCGGATAACGCAAACAATATATTGTTTGGTTGTTTAATAAGTGCAGAGTGAATGAGTGTGACTTACGGACGAATTACCGCCAAAACTAAAATCACGAGTGTCGGCAGACTTTTTTCCAGGGGGGGGGGGGCACATGTTGGAAATTTGCAATCATATAATATTAAATCATTATTTTACTGTCAAAATTTATAGTATTTGTTGCAGATAACCGTATTAATTTGTGCTAAACAAAAATTGTTCTTTACATCAAAATTAAAATAATAGTTTAAAAGTCAGTAACTGACTGCACATTAAGTTCACCAACTTCCAAGGGGGGGGGGCCGTGGCCCCCCTTGCCCCCGTTTCGCTACGCCCATGACTAAAATGGATTAAGAAATTGAAAAATTGTCTGACTGCAGCTTTGTGTTAAATAGCTAAAACACTCCTCTTTTCATTGTCAGTGCGCCGCGAAAGCGAAATTTGTAATAGTTCACTAATTAATTCGGTCATACTGGTATTACACAGAGATAACGACAGATTCAGATCTGAGATCTTCCTTCGTGGAGTATGGCTGTTCGGAAAATGTCGCATAAATTCGGATTTGGGCAGGCAAGTGTTCGGACTGCTGGCAGACGCGTCTACGCATGCTCGGGGTGGATATACAGACCGAATGTTTCCTTATCCCTGTTCAAGGGCCTCGTACTGAGGAAATGGGGCCGGGCAGGCAGAGGTTAAGCTAGCCTGCTCTCCACTACCCAGGTTCCATGCGTATCATTTCTGCCGCGCGTTTCAAACACGCAGCGCAGTTTTGATGAATCGGAATTGAGATTAAAGGATTTGACCATACGCTGGTCATTATAACCGAGAAAACTTTTCTTGAACTGCAATTTAGGGGAAAATGACGGTTCAAATGATAAAATGCAGAATCATAGTTAAACATTATTTGTTGATGTATTACGATAGGGTAGGCAATGCCTACCCTGCCTACCCTGAGGAGCCGCGCCTGACCTGCACACGACACCAAATTCTCCAACTCACTCGCATTTTCCCGGTAAACCATACTTCTTCTTCTTCTTCTTCTTCTTCTTCTTCTTCTTCTTTTCGTGATTACCGTCCCCTTATGTAGGACTTACACCCCCTAGGGCTTACAAGCCAGTGCCTAGGGGGTAAACCATTCAAGATCTCAAATTCATATGACAAACATACCTTAAGGGCGACTTACCATATTGTAAGTGCTTAAGACCCGGGCTTCTAGTTGAACCATTAGTGCGTGAGTTGAATTTAAAGTCGTGTCAGCAGGTTGTCATGGTAGCTCATTGATTAGAGCAGCCGGACCAAGACCGAAAGTTCTGTGGTTCAAATCCTGTCTATGACATTGAATTTTTTCAGTCTCACTCTACCCTTTCCAACCTTGTCCTACACACGGTTATTGTGTGGAACAAGGTTGCCAACATTTGGAAGAAAAATAATCGTACCAGCCACTCAAAATTATAGATTTGGAGTCAAAATTATCGTACATCATAAACCAAATGCTACAACAATAAAAAATATCAGTATAACACTTACGAGAATGTAATAGTATTGATGTTTATGGTATTCACTTACAAGATTGATGACCTCAACCAGTGTTACAACTTTGGTACTCATATTTCTCGCGCTATTCATCTGAAAGTTCTACGTCTTCCTCAATCCTTGCAGCATTATTCAAATTTGTTGTTGAGATAAACTTTGACATCTTTTCGTGGGGCAACGAGATCAATGCAAACTCCGCCAGTTCTTTGAAATCAGTATTTCCACCAAGGTGACATGTGTTTAACAGCACTCCAGAATCTGCCAGGTTCAGGCATGTTCTTTATTTCGCACGGAATATCAGTTACTCCGAGTTTTCTCTATTGATCATAAATTTTCTGAACAGTGCCTTCTTCATTGAGATTACTAGATCTGGGAACACTGCAAGAGGATAAAGGGTAGAAGGATTAGTATCATATAAAATGGTTGCCTTAGAGGGGTGGAGACAGGCTATGAGGGCAAAAGTGGTGTCACTATTTGTAATTAGTTCCATTTCGCTGGTGTGACAAACCAGTAAAAATGATATTTCGCCGGTATCGAAATTATCCTACACCCCCATAATTATCGTACGGGTTGGCAACCATATGTACAAACATTAAAATTATTGTATGCCCCCATAATTATCGTACGAGTTGGCAACCCTGGTGTAGAAGAACAATTAGCTGCAATTTGTTTTTATGTCCAAAATGTGTATTTTGAATATTAGGCTCAATTACATCCTATGCTCTGCCTCTTAAGGCCGTTTAAAGCTGCAACACACGACCATTTAAATGTCCAAGAGCACATAGACTAATGAATGTATTTATCTCCAATGCCTTTTACACGATTTCCATTTTTCTTAACATGTTCCATAAGAGTTAGCTTATAACCAGTTTTGTTCAATTTCAGCAGAAATTCAGAGAGGATGGTCTTAAGAGCAAAAATATGTGCTTTATTTATACTTTTTCATTGCTCGAGATATGACATAGTTAATTCCACAACTGGAGATGAATTGTTACAAAATTACATGTGAAGAAGTTGAAAAACTGAAACAACTAAAAGATTGAAAACTTTCCATGTGCCAGTTTTATGTATTAGTATCTAAACAATGGTCTGATATTTGCTATTTTTAATTTTTTAAAAATTACGATTTTCATGTACACAGCACGTGATTAATTTTTTTCTCAAGAACTATTGCAAATTAGCATAATTTGAGTCCAACTAATATTCCATACTCCAATTATTGCTAGTATTTACCTAGAACACGTTTCGTTACGTATTTCCTAACGACATAAGCGTATTGTTCATTCTTATTATTTATGGATTCCAAACATTGTCACTAGTTTGTTTCCTCCTTTTCTTTCTTTCTTTCTTTTTTTCTTTTTTTTTTTTTTTTTTTTTTTTTTTTTTTTTTTTTTTTTTTTTTTGGGTCTCTAGATCGACCGTGTCGCAATATATCGTGCAGGCTTTTGGTTCTACAGCTCGGAAACTAGTTTGATTACTGAGAACGTAGCACCTATCTGTTGTAGATTCGTCTTCTCTAGGCACTGAATATAATCTATTTGTTCTTGGATGCCTAGGGTGACAAATGTATTCCCAGTTTCATGACTTTACTGAGCATTTTCTCTCGGCGTTAAACATCTACCAAATTAGTGAGGAAATGCAATTGCTGCTTGTGTGCAAATACGTTTTCATAAATTGTTCTTGTTCATATTGAAGTTCAAGGGCAATGTACTTTATGGTGGTATTACTGAGTCAGTTATTATACAAACAACATAATATTGTGCAAAATAAAATGCCTCAATGTTGTGCATATGGCTGCAATGTGAGAAGCGAAATACGCAAGGGGATTAATTTTCACTCGTTTCCATACAGAGATAAATCTAGTAAAATATATAGCATATGGGTAGAATTTTTCAAAAGAGAAGATTACTTTTTTTTTGCCTGGTCCTAGTACTTTTTTACCCATAGGTAAATTTTCGTCAAACTTCTTAAAAAGTTAAATTTTTTGTTTTTGTGCTTAAAAATACCTTGAACCTTTAGCTTCAATTATGCATTACTTTTTCTACCCTCAGAGCCTTTTGAACGCCGTTACGTGATATTAAAATGTCCATGCGCACGCGGTCTTATGTGATTTTAAATATTAAAACGTCGTTTTCTCAACTTTAAACTTTCTTACACTTTTCATACTAAAAATTCCCACAGGATGCAGCTTGTACCCAATCTTATTCAATTTTTCAGTGAAGACTCACTGAGCATAACCAAAAGAAATTGGCATATGGTTTTACTACACTTTTAAATTACCCAAGATGTTATATGATTAATCTGAATAATTAATATAAATTGTGGGAAAAAATGGTACATACATTTTTAAGATTTTTTATGAAACAACTAGAATAGTAACAAAAATTCTATATACCAATTTTCTTCATAAATAATGTATTTATATTTTTATTTTTTGAAACTGATAATTTTTGTATCGTGTGAAATTATTTTTGATTAAGATATACATATTTTTTCTTCAAAACCATTAAAGTTATCTGCGTGAAATTTAAAACATGAAATTAATTATTATTATACATCAGAAAGTGACAAAAGTTTGGAAAAAATCGCTTATAAACTGTAGGATTTAGAATTTTCATCTATGGGTACCCTAAAGTTCCTTCCATTTTAGGGGCCCGATTATGAATATACATAGTTATTAAAAAGCTGCTTTATTAAAATTTGGACTTATTCCTACTATAAGGAAAAATGGAGATACTTTAAAATGTAGCAAGACAATTGATCCTTCACCATCTTCATCCAAGTGAAAACGACAAAGAACAGAACGATATGAGGCTAGAAGTTGTAAAAGCATTGTTTCAGAATTATGTGGTAGTATTACTTGCAATAAAACTGACAGCAAAGGGGATGGTGATAAAAGTAATGAAAGAGAATCCAAAATAGGTGATTAAAAATAATTCAGAGGTAAAATCTGATACTGTGATACTGTGTTCGTAAGAAAATATACCCACGATATATTGTTGGAACCTAAAACATCTACGAAACAAGCAATGATGAGGAAGATAAGGATAAGCTGTATGTTGTTGTTGTAGTGTTTAAGGCCCGCTTTTACTACTACGGCACCGCAGGCGGTGACACTGATGATACATGAAGATGGAGCACCGGTGGAATGAGATGGCGGGGGAAACCGGAGTATCCGGAGAAAACCCGCCCTGACGCCGCTTCGTCCACCACGAATACCACATGCGGGTCCCTGGGATCGAACCCGGGCCGCCTAGGTGGTATAAGCTGAATGAAAATTTCTACGACCCTGATACTTCAGATTTTGATACAAGTGATAACGAGGGAGAAAGAGGAGGAGAAGGAGGAGGAGAAGGAGGAGGAGAAGGAGAGTGTTTCATCTCATACACGGAAATGAAGCTACAACAGAATATTTCATTGTTGCTTGCACATCTCTACTTTTACCTTTCAAGGTCCGTGTTTTATGTAGAAATGGAATGAAAACTACTTCTCATTACATTAAATAGACAATGCTATGTGTTAAAACAGTGTATTATTGTGGTAATATATTCACTTGGAACTCACAAAATTTATCAGGAAAGAAACCGGAAGAAAATGCTTTAATAGCAAGTTCTTCATTATTATCTGATAGGTACGTATATTGTTTCAGAAATTTAAGTTCTGCAAATCACAGGGTCTGGCAATTTTTTTCATGGCCTACATTCGATAAAACCATTCGAAACATGGTTGCACTAATCATTAGAGCAATTTGTATTCAAGAAAGAAAAAAAGGACTTGAATTCATTGAAAAGTTGCGGTATACCTATATGGTTGGTAGGGGATGGACAGTATGACTCCCCAGGATTTTCAGCCAAATGTTTAGTCTGTTCTATAATGGATTTGTTGTTAGCTAATGCTGGATTTCTGACAATGAAGTCATTAATCCTCTTGCTCTCCAATATTTTTCACTGATGATATTGAAGAGAGCAATAGCAGTAATAGTAACCGTTTTTTAGAGAGTACCATATGTTTACGTTTTGGCGGTCACATCGCTCTCTCACAACCCCCAGAATGTCTGGAGGACCACACCTGTCGTTGGTTTACGGGTCTCACCGACCTGACCGGGAGAATTATCAAAATAAATTCACCGACCATATCCTCTGATCACCAACCAGAGGACGTATTGCATGCCATGACAGGTTAGCATGTTAGGGGTTAAGATTTTATAGAGAAATGGAGAGGTTGGAAAAATAAAGACTCCCTAGCCCTCGGGAACCCTAATAGCATCGGGGTCAGAAGAGAACAAGAGATGACCAAGGTAAGGTCAGATAGAAAAGTTACAGTGAGGAGCAAAACACCAGTAAGTGGAAGTAATGTTCTGCTCAGCTTGGGTAGCTTGTGGTCGCTATTCACATATCCCCTAGACGGAGACCCCTATAATGGATTTAAATTCTCGCAAAATTATTGATCTTGAACTAGTTCAAACGCAATTTGTTAAAGGCTGCTTGCGTTAACACAATGACTAGGTTGTGAAATTTTTCTCATCGACAGACATAAAGGTATAAGATATCTGTTAAAGACTCAGTACACGGAACATAAATTTGACGTGTGCCATTTGTCCAAAGGTTTAACGAAAAAAAAAAAAAAAATGGTAGAAAAACAAACAGTACACAGAGTTGATGGTATGGAAAGCCACTACAAAATAACCACTTATGGTGAGCTGCGCTAAATTGTAGTAAGAACAGTGTCATATTAATTGAAAAATGTACAGAAATTCTTCCTCATATTAAAATGAACATAAATGACTATGTCTTTGCGGACATAATTGTTGGAAGAAGACGAACTAAATAAATTACGGGTTAAAGGCGAATCAAACGCCAATCATGCTCTGAAGAAAATTGTTTTGGATAGCTTCTTAAAAGATTTGGCTCATATTCGACTGAAGGTTTGGGGAGATATCAGTCTTCGTTTCAGATATGCTCAAAAAAGAAGACATTTTTCATATAACGACCAACTTAAACCAATCCGTGGAATCAGTACGTCTTCAGTGTTCACACTGTGTCGTAATCGCTATCAGAATGGCTTCAATCTTCAAAATCACATCTTTTAGATTGACACTGATAATGACGGGTACCACGTTCACACATTTTCAAAGTAGATGTTGGACTGCTCTTTATCACTTATTTGACATTAACGCGTGTACCTTGTTTGTCATTTAAAACATCACGTCTTGTCCGAGTTCAGTGGCATAACTGATGTCACGAGTATCAACAACTGCGAGTAACATGAGAACCACTCACCTTGGGAAGATAAAATCGAATAAAATGTGGCTATAGTAAGGATGGGGAGGGACTCACGTAAAATAACCACCGAGATGGTACGCGTGAATGACGGGTTTACATTAGACTACAATTGCATTGTTTAAATTTTTGAAAAAGAAAAAGAAATAAAAGAAGTTATAACAATACTGAAGTAAATTGATACATTTATTATATAACTGGCTACCAATACCGTTTTTATTGTTAAATGCCGATACGGTATAAAAATAACGAAAACACTTATACATTCTAAAACTTGGATTGAACATCTTTGTGGCCAAAAGGCAACACCATGCATTAGAGGGTAGTCACAAAAGCCTTCAACAAACAATTGTAGGGGGAGAGAGAGAGCGGGGAGGTGCAATTGGGCGAACATGCAAGGCTTTTTATTCGATATTCGGGCAATACAAACAAAAGGTAAGCGGGAGCTATTATTGTGCTTGCTTGTTTCCTTTCAACAAAATAACAGGATTTCAGAGAATTTTTTTCAGCTCTGTAATATGTACCTACTTCCCTGTTCGTAAAACTCAAAATAATCGTATTTCTTTATATGAACACGCTTTGTTGCATCATTTTTACTTGCAAACAACAAAAACACCGGTGCTCTATTCTGAATATTGTTGCTGCAATGGTGCAAAACAACAGAACTGGCCGTCTTGTGGAGTGTGATGCTCAGCTACATCTCTTTTCCTGAGGCACAGGAAATGTTACCTTGGACTTGAAAATTCGATATCACGACTTCACCGGAAATACGTCTCGAAGCTCCTGGAGTCCTTCTCTGCATCCTTAGGCGCGCACGTGTGTATGTTCTATTGTAGCTCGAAGGGAAAAAGAAAAAGGAAACAAAAAAAAAAAAAAAAAAAAAAAAAAAAAAAAAAAAAAAAAAAAAAAGAAAGAAAAAAAAAGCCTCTTTTATGTGTATCTTCCGGAGGTAGGCATAAGTCCACATTTTTCAGGAGCAAGAGAGAAATACTTTATTTTTTGAAAAGTTCTTTATCAGTTTTTGTTAAAATGTTATTTAAATTGTCATGGCCAATAACATCTGTTGTTTTACTTTCTCTAAAATGCAGGAAGTATTGCATTCCACTCAAAAATTCAATGTTGAGATTTCACTGGAAATATATGTTTTGAAGCCCCCTTAATAAAAAAAAGAATTTTTAGAAGGTCCGCGCGCATGTGTCTGTGTGTGTGGGGGTGGCGAGGCTGTGGGTGTAGACAGCATAACTCAACAACGAAAAGTCGGTTGAAACTAAAATTGGTATTTAAGTTTAATATCTTTCAAGGATGCGACACGAAAATTTTGAAGAAAATTACTCTACTCTGAACTACGTTTTACATAGAAAAGTTTTTGAAAATTTTAATTTTATCGAAAATGGCTAAAAAGATTTTGATTAAAATCCACATGTTTAAGATATTTTTTTGACAAGAGAAATGTATATTTTGAATTTTCTGGCTATAGTATATGTAGTTCTGATTACTCTTGGTGTCTTTTGCATAACTGATACACCGTAAGAGATAGATCAAATCTTACTATGCAAAACTGTAGATCTTACTAAAGCACACAATTTATGTCCAAATAAATATTTTTGTAGAGTGAGCCATTTCGGAGATATTCTTTGTTATTTGTGTATGTTTTGGAATACTTTCGTCAAATGGAATTTTGTTATTCATCTTTTTGTATCTTAGCCGTGAAAAGAGAATGGAATTTCAAGGCTTTAGAAGATTTGACTATCGCTCAAAGGCTACTGTATTCTCATATTCCCCTTGCAATTACGAGGAAGTAACCAATAAGATAATTTCTGCAAACGTTTATCTCAACTAACATGAAGAAGACATAGGAATAAGAGTTTGTAAGAATAACCAGTACAATGGCTGCGAAAGAAAATTTCTCTGCACCTCCGGTCTGTGTCACATTATTTATCGTTGTTCGAAGGTGTGGCCATTCATTGGTTGATTTAGGAAACGCACCCTTGCACTGTGGCCTAAAACAGTCACTGGAATGGTAATGGCTTCATACAACAATAAATGTGACACAGACCGGAGGTGCAGAGATTTTCTTTGGCGGTCATTGTACAAGAGTAGAGAAAGTCATGCGAGTGCAACACATCAGATTTTTAGTATAAAATGCTTATGTTCTTTCCATTTTGTCGAATATCATAAAACCGACCTTCGAAATCTTTAGTTTGCAAACTTAGTTTCTCTCAAAAAAAAAAAAAAAAAAAAAAAAAGAAGAAGAAGAAGAAGAAGAAGAAGAAGAAGAAGAAGAAGATAGACGGACGGACGGACGGACAGACAGACAGATGGACAAACACAGAGACAAAGAGATAGACAGGCAGAGAGAGAGACAGACAGACAGGCAGAGAGAGAGAGAGAGAGAGACAGACAGCCAGACAGAGAGGCAGAGAGACAGACAGACAGACAGCCAGAGAGACAGACGACACAGACAGAGTCAGACAGAGAGACAGACAGAATAGAGAGACAGACAGATAGACAGAGAGACAGACAGACAGAGAGACAGACGACACAGACAGAGACAGAGAGACAAACAGAATAGAGAGACAGACAGATAGACAGATGGGCAAGCGGGCGGGCAGGCAAGTAAACAAAGCATTATATCTCTTTAATTTAATTAATCTTTTTAATTGTTCCCAAAATTAGTTCCATTTTGCAGAAAAACTCTTAGAGGGGGATGTCATAAATCTGAAAGCAAAGGAAATAGCCTGTCGCCAATCATAACTTATTCGTAATGTATAAAACGTATTTTATTTAATAACGTATTTAAGCCTAAAGTTCTTTAATGCATAACGGACAAAATGAGTACCAGTTCTTCTTTGATGGTAAATAATATTTTTCTATTTATTTGCTTCCTTTTCAGTGAAGAGCGATTGAACCAAATGGCCACTACAAAAGCTTTAATAGTGTGAATGAGTATAAGAATTAATCCAATTTTTAAGTTTAAAATTACACTGCTCTGCATTTTGGAAACAATTTTTATGTAGTTTTGAATGCCGATTCCCCTTAATCTTTGGGGTGCCGATTCCAAATGTTATCACTTTTCTTCTATTACGTCAAAATGTTTTAAAAAGTGAAAACAAACTGTTCGTATTAATCCTTGCTGATATACAGGGTGTCCCGCCTAATTCAAATATCTCCGAAATGAAACAAAATATGAAAAATCCAATTGAATAGGAATGTACCGTCTGCAAATGGAGGGCACTTCGAACATCTGTTGAAGTGACACAGTTTCATCGGACAAGACGCTACTGGTGATTTGTGGGTGCATTTTCCATCCTTGGTGTGGTGTGCAACAATGATGTTTCTGTGGGATTTAGGCCACTAGTAAATGTGTTTAGAAAAGTAAAATCAAGTGTATTTCACTAGTTGTAACTCTAGTTATCATTTCGCTGAAGAATCATTTGCGTGTCGTTAAACTGGACGCTATGACATTCATATGAAAACTTTCATCAGCGATATGGAAACGACGGTTAAAATATCGAACGGCAATAACAAAACCGAGATTAAGAAAACCATAGTATAGCATGAAAGTACAAACTTTAAGTTGTACGTAATGTCACCCTTCAGCAGTTAGGCGATATTTTGGAGGAGGTGTAAGTACCCTGCTAATTCAGTGGCTGAAATTATGCTCGAAAAAGTGGTGATCGCACTGGTATACTTGTTAGTATTAACAGAAAGAGGCGTGTTCCGTTATGGTCCTCATTTTATGTTCGTCGGCATAAGACATTAGGAAGTTAACCGCATTTATAACTGAATGCTTTAGTAGTACCTAATTGTCCGGTTAGCACAGGAAACAGTATAGTTAGGATCTCATATCAAGCACAGGGAGTACGCATAAGTTTGTGTAGTATTAAAGGTTTATGTTCGAAGTGTAAACAACTATTAAATTAGTTTTATTACCGGTTTTCAAAGCATTCAATATGTGCACATTGTCCAAAGAAAGATGAAGAAATGGAGAGAGAACTTGGAAAGAGAGAGGGAGAGGGAAAGAGGGAGGGAGAGGGAAAGAGTGAGTGACAAAGAAGAACAGTTAAAACAGGGAGAGTTGTGAGTTCATCATCTACCACAAGCTTGCTCCAGTCTTCAGAATGCTTCATCTCTTCATTCCTCTTCTTTGGCCTCGGTGTCTTGCTGCTTTATATTTTAAAGTAATTATATCTATATTGTTGGTTGCTTAAGTACAAGTTCTTTCCATTTTTCTCCATGAATTATCTTATTTCTCTATTCAACATTATGTTAGATCCTTCTTCTTGATCTTTTAGATCTTTAATCCTGGAATGACCTTCAAAGCATAATTTTGACAGATTGTATTCTTAATTTATTTTTCTTTATTAATGTCCACACCTCACTATCATATAACAATGGAGGAACCGTCATAACCTTATACAATTTCAATTGGGTGCATTTAATGTTCTTTTTTTAAGGTTCACATAATTATTCTGCACATTTGTTAGAAATGGGATACTTCTTGGCAGTATCATATTTAAGATGGTTAGAGCTAGGCACCCTAAGTAGCTGAACTAATTTATGTAATCTTTACTTTTATTTTGGAATATCAGTTTGGCTACGTAAGATAGCGGTTTCTGCTAGTAAAATAAATTCACCCAAGTCTAGGAGCATCCTAAACAGATGAGTGAAGAGGCGGGGGAGAGCATGAAATTGCCAAGTACAATAGGGTATGCAGTTATTTGAAAATCTCATCCCTTAGCTCCTTAGTAAATGTTCTGGTTGGTTCTAATAATCCAATATCAGTTATGTGCCCAGGAACTATTAAAAATTCCATTGGTGAGATGCTAACGTAAGTAAACCATGCATATTCACATGTTTGTTGCGATATCAGCTTGTGGATATGTGCTACACAACTAACTTCCAACAAAAATAACTAGTAATTCGTATAGCTAGCTTAATTTCGGTATTCAAGGATTATGAAATTGTGTCTCCCAAGGTTGGTGGCATTTTCGAAGCGAAGAGAAGTTATAGAAGGTTTTAGTACTGCTAATAACATGCTATTCGATAACACAGCAGCAACAATTCAAGTCATCTGTTAAAGATGGGAGATATAATAATATTATATTTTATTACTTACTACTTGGCACTCTAATTAAAGACCTCCGTAACAATTAATTACGGAATAGCGTGACTAAACCTAGTATTTCTAGTCTCGCGGAAACATTACGAGATTAACACACCTTACATGAGTAATACATAATGTTATTCTAGCTGCAATTCTGCATAAATTCAACAGTAGGTGTAATTACTCTATTCAAAGAAAGCGTTGCAAATAATCCAACATTTCTGTTGAAGAGGTTCACTTATTAGGTTTGTTGTGACAACCGCCGAGCGTTTCGTTGCTTAGGTAAATGCCAAAAATATCAATATTAAACGATTTCCATCTCTGTGTCTGTAATATTCCGAGAAACATCTGTTTTACAAAAGATTAATACGTTAGTGCACAAGATATGTTATGTTACGAGAATATTGGTTATCATAGGAAGGCCATTCCTTTAATAATTATGAAAGCTGAATATTTGATTCCATGAGCATCTGCAGACTTTGCTGATACATAGTTTCAAAAATAGGCAATTAAGTCATCATAAACTGCCATTTTAGTCGAGTGGTTAGCATTGTCTTTCGAGTCAGGGGTTTGGGTTTGATTCCCGGCTGTCGAGGGGTGAGAATTATTTTCTATACAAGACTATTTCATCTTCTCCAGAGTCTGGAAGTGTGAATGGGAGTATGAACCTGTATGCGTGTGCGTTTGTGTGTTCTAATATAAAACACCCAAAGAATTCCAATTGCAGTTATACACGAGTTAACACTATTGCCAATAGAGCAATGTTTCAAAGGAAAAGGGCGCCCATATGACCATTGTAGATAAAGGCAGGGAATAAAAGGGGGAAAACTAATTGTTTCTCAAGTCTAAACCAACAGTATGGTCATAAAAATTACAGGAAGCTACACAAACGGAAACAATAGAAAATAAAAACACGTTAATGTTTTGCCTTATCGTATAAACCGGCCAGCGATGGCGAATCTTCCCTGAACAACACGCAATTTGAAACCAGGTTCATTATCTTTTATTGTCAAGTGTACCACCTGCTATTTTTCCTTTAATAAATTGTCAGGACATCCCCTTGTGACTTCCATCTTACAAATAAAGTTTTAAGAGTAGAATGTATTATTTATGGCAGACAAAAGTTAATGGCGGCTGATACCTGACCACTACTATTCTTTCTCCTGTTGTGCAAATAAATTTTGTGGGCGCAAATGATATTTATATCACCGGCTTACAGCGTGATTTCATAGCGTGTTTAACTATACAACGCCGCAAGGTGTGGCAAATCTGATTGGATTTTGTGTTGAGCTCCTCCTGCCAGTAGCCATTAAATGTTGTGTCAGCTGTGTTAATAAACTGCATGAGCTGTAATAATTGGATTGTGCGTTGCATGAACATATCTATATTTAAAAATAGCTATTCTATAATAAGATTTATTTTACTTTATCCTAATACATTTTGTAACAATATAAGAGCTCTTCAAATTAACCCTAGCTTTACCAAGGGGGTGCTTTATACCCAGCTTCTGTAATTTTTAATTGTCTTAATTTTTTGATTATAGGCATACAGTTAACAGTTATTGTCAATCACTTTTTCTACTACTGAATTACGTAATTGTTTCACAGTTTTCATTATAGGTCTTGAGAAACAATGAAACGTCAATGTGGTTCATAAATTACTGCCCCATCGGTATAATGTGATTCATGTAAAAAGGTAAAAAAAGAATAGTTAAATAATGTTAAATATTACTTTATAAACATTAAAAGATATAATACCCAATTTTAAAATAAACTTCTTTTAAAAATTGCTCAGACATTTTGTTACTAGTGGTGATCACAAAATAACCGCCCCCCCCCCCCTCTCGGTAATCTAAGTTCTGGAATAAGGCTTGGTAATGTCAGGGTTAATTGTAACAGATTTATTGTTAGAAATATACAAATTAATTATTGCCAGTGGAATTCGGAGAAATAGTTACTAATTAGCTATGCTGCTTATGGGTCTTTATTTTGGATACTTTTGGCCCTTTTGTGATGAAATTAGTTTTTCTTTCCAAAGCACGTTCTTTCAAAAAGACACTGCATATATTTTCCTGTTGCTATTTCCGAAGAGGTGCAACAAATATTTTCTTCCTTTGTTCCTTTGTTTTTCTTCTTTTGTCACTTTAAATTCAGTCTTACAACTTTTTTTTAAACATTTGGCTGCCACTCTGATTTAGTTTCTGTTTTCGATAAGAAAACATCTTTGCTAAAAATATTCACATACGGAGACTGCATATGTTTGAAGTCCAATAAAATCCTGTGATATTTCGCTAATATTCATTGAGAATTAGTTTTAATAAACAAGGAATAAGTTTACTTATTATTTCTTGTTTCATTATTTACGTTTAATATGTATTTTTATTTAATAAAGAAGCGTTTTTAATTATTTTCAAACCATTATATTGTTCCAAATTATACGAGTATAAAGTAAATATTTCGTAAGTGTTAAATAATACATATTTATTTTTAAATGTGATTGCTTTCATTGAAGGAAGCAATATATTTACAGGTGATGCAGCTTGTTAACTAAATACACTATACACAAAGGTTTATTTGTAAGTCAGAAGCCAAAGAAAGATCTCCTCCGGGGTTTCCTGTCAATTTATTAAAGAAAAATAAAGGCGGCACACTGGACAATAAAAAATAATGAACCTGACTTCAAATGGTGCACTGTTCAGGGAAGGTTGGCCATCGTTGGCCTATGCTATAAGACGAAGAAATTCGCCTTAAGATGGCTGTAATATAACTATAGTATAAATTATTCATTCGAACTGAGGACCTCTAGTGCAAGACAGTAATACTTGGTGCACCTGGATGTTGCAATTATGGTGAAGCGTTTCGTGAGACTTGGTTAACTATGATTGTTGGTATATCCTAGTCCCTTTGTCGGCAGACAATGAGGTCTCCGGCACAGTGATGGTTCAAATGCTATCAATCCATCGTGTTACATTATCTATTAGAGCAGAAACCTTGAGTTCAGCTCCGTAAGCCCCTCGGCGTTTCTCCTGTACCCTATGCTTACTGTTAACTTCAGTCATCAGCTACAGATGGTGGTATCTTAGGCTAATTGAAGTAGTTTGCAATAGTGATGTAAGGAAAAACTGGAAGACATGTTTTAAGCGGTAATCGGTGACGTACAGAAGCATTTATTTTAGCTCTTTGTCACTTTCCTTCGAACTTGCTGATTTGTCTTACCGTTTGTGGGTTCTGTGGGGGGCATTTTTCCCCATATGAACCACAAGAATGAATTTATTTAAAATATTACTAACAGAACCCAAAGACCCGCTCGCGTTATGACATTAACTGTGAGAATTCGTCTACCTCTCAATTTCTCACTGTTTCTTCCCCTCCCTCTCTCTTATTTTTTCTACTCTCCCTTTGGCTTACCTATAGTGCAATGCACACGTGATTCTGAAAACCTGTAAAACTGATATGTTGAATTGTGGCATAGAAAAAGTAATATGAATTTTATGTCTGTGGACGTGTCTATTTTGAACAGCATATCTAAGAAACTAAACGTTTGATAAATACATTCTTTGATAGCAGAAGGACTTTATTTCAATAAATTCTGCACTCTCCACATTACACTTCACTTAAAAGAAGTTTGGCTATGTCTTATTGTTTTAAAAATAACTAATGATTTTGTCATATATGAGACATTTCCGTGAAGTCGTCTTCATTTTTCTCAACATTTAACGAATTTGACATAACTGAGAAACTACAAAACAAAGTTACTACAGAAAGCTAAAACTAACCCTCGAAATGTGCAGCTTGTGTTAAATTTTGAAGCCTCGAGGTTGATTTAATTATTTTGTATTTCAAGCTACACACTTTTGAACGGTTATGTCCGTTTATTTGTTTCTCATCAGTTGAAGCAAACGTTACCCAATATAAGCTGAGGATGTTAGGATTGCTTTGTACTTTCTGTACTATTTACCTTATCTCTATTTTAGTAATTAGAGAAAATATTGCATTCCACTCAAAATTCGATACCGAGATAATACCGGAAATACTGTATACCTTTTGAGGCTTCCTGACACAAAAAAATAGAAAAACGGTGTGTGTGTGTGTGTGTGTATGTGTGTGTGTGTGTGTGTGTGTGTGTGTGTGAGCGCGCGCGCGTGCGTGCGAGTATGGTTAAACAGTATAACTCAAAAACAAAAAGTTGGTGAAATAAATTTAGTTTTAAGTTTACTATCCACCAAGGATGCGACATGAAAGATTTTAAATACAATTCTGCACGCTTTACATAGAAAAGTGTTCGTTATTTTTTATTTTCTCAAAAATGGCGCTAACGATTTTGATTAAACTGTTGAAGATATTTACATGACAAATGAAATGTTTATGTTGAATTTTATGGTAGTAGACTTCAAAGTTCTATTCATTCTGATTGACTTTTATATAACTGGTTATCCATAAAAGTTAGAATTACTGCGCAAGAAACATAGAATTCGTTAGAGCACACAATTTACGTCCAATAATTTTTTGTAACGTTGGCCATTTCCGAAGTATTTTTATTGTTGGTTTAAATTTGCAATACTTATACGTTTGTTAAGTGGTAAGTCCCATTCACTTTTTCTCGGGATCATGGAAAGAATATGGCTTTTGAGGGCCATCGCATAGCAACCCTTTATTGAAAAGTCAACGGGCCCAAATTACCTACTTGTCGACGGGCCCTTATGCTCCACTCTCTCACTCACTCACTCACTCACTCACTCACACTCCCACTCACTCACTCACTCACTCACTCACTCACACTCCCACTCACTCACTCACTCACTCACACTCCCACTCACTCACTCACTCACTCACACTCCCACTCACTCACTCACTCACTCACTCACTCACACTCCCACTCACTCACTCACTCACTCACTCACACTCCCACTCACTCACTCACTCACTCACTCACACTCCCACTCTCACTCTCACACTCATTCACTCGCATACTCTCACACTCTTACTCAGCCTTGAGCCTTGTCCCGACAGGGGATTGCGTAAGAAACTATTCCTGCAAATGTTTACGTGGATTAAAAGCAGATAAAAGAATACATTTTTCTAAGAATACTTTGTAGAAAAGGGGGCAGAGAAATTCATGCGAATGTAACTATACAATTTTTAACGTTTGGTATCATTTTGGCGTCCTGTATGCTTCCATGTAGCTGCAATCAAAGCCGTATGGAATGGCACTTCGGAAAACTTTATTATGATAAATGCTACCTAAACAGAAAAAAGTACCAGTCATTTCGTCCTCCTGTAGAAACCGCTCACATGGCGATATCTCTGATACATAATAATGGCTTGCTTTGTTACACTTCAAAGCCCTTCAATCTGGTATGAAGCCAAATGGGAACTAGATATTTCCATCTACTGCCAAGAGGAAGCATAAAATATGTGGTTAACAAAGAGTTGTTTGTAGCAATTATTTGCGGTAACAATACCTAAAAATTAAAAACACTTTTACCCCACGTGACAGACATTTAAAATTCTGATGTTAATAATTACTAAGCTCTTAGCATGCTTGGCGCCATGCAAATCATTTTAAGTACCTTTGTTAATCATGCTTGTTTTTTGCTACCCCAAAACATACAGCCAGAAGTTAAATTACAATGCTTTATGAAGTTGGTTGGTGGGAAGAAGGGTTTGTGCATGTGTTTGCACGAGTGTGAGCTGTGCAAACCTTTCTTGAATTAATGTTGTAATGGAAGACATGGTTACGGGGGAAATCTCAGATGATGCACATTAAAGTGTATGAAACTGTAATAGTTTATGTAAGTCCTCAATAATGTGCTTCTCCCACAATTTTGAATGTTCATTAAGAAATTGTTCTATAGTATTAGTATGAATTTTATTACATTTAAATGTATTATTATTTAAATTGTATACTGGTAATTTACTAATGAGTTCTTTTTTGTGATGCAACATATGTCTGGAAACATAGCCAAAATTAAATTAAATTATTTTGTTGTTTAACGACGCTGTCAATTGCCAGGATCACATCAGCGTCGCCGGTGTGCCGGAATTTTGTCCCGCAGGAGTTCTTTTACATGCCAGTAAATCTACTGACATGGAGCTGTCGTTTCTAAGCACACTTAAAAACCATCGGCCTGGGCCGGGTTTGAACCCGCGACCTTGGGATCCGTAGGCCAGCGTCTAACCAACTGAGCCACCCAGACCGACGAAACATAGCCAAGAAATACTATAACCTCAAAATACACACAATCACAGAACATAAAGAGGTTTCATGACCTACATTAATAACTAACAGAATGTGATAAAAAAAAAAAAAAAATTAGTTTATGTATTCCTAGTACTAAAACGGCTTATTATGAGACTATGTCGTGCGAAATTACCCTCTTTCTGTCACCATTACCAGAAAATAAATGACGTAATTACCATGACAACAAGGCGGCAATAATGTCATCATCGCCACAAGGTGCTTTTCTTCATTGTGTGCCTGTAAGAAAACCTGAAATCGTCACTCTCGCAAACTAACGCATTTTTCGTTTTTCCATCCACAAAACTTTTCATATTCTTTTTCGTAAACATTATTTGATTTTGCATACAAATACTCCATATATTAATATTGGAATTAAAACTTATCAAAATAGCTGTAAACATGTGTATTTATTACGTTATGTTATTATACAGCCTCTGCTTTCGAATGAAAGGTTTTTCTCTAATACTTATGCAATAAACCATCTTTCTTGGGTGGGATTAAAGTTTAGTTACATCTCTGTGAATTTGCACAGCTTCTGAAGTTTGTTGAACTGTGTTACCAGCTTCTCGTAGACCAATAATCTGGCCACGTGTGCTTTTCTGATGTACACAACATGATGTGAAAGAGTTCTAACTTAATGGGTAACGAATTAGTGAGCCATTAGAAATAATACTTCCCATTCATGCCGGCTGTCATTGGTTATAACTATTTCCAGCCAGTAGCATGAATACTGCTGTCATTGGGCAGGAGTGAATAGAGGAAAAGAAGGGAAGCTACGAAGGCGTTGTTAAATAACTTGATACTCTTGCATTTGACTAAATTCGCTTTATGTACAATACAGCATTTTACGGGCAGACCTGAATAAGCGAGTACCTTTCACGTGCACTAAAGATGTATAAATCCTGGCTTCTGGGCTAGAGGAAGGCAAAGAGAACAGGAAGATATACTTACCATTACATTAGAAATAAATAGTTATTTCATGTAAATCTAGCTTGTTTTGTAAGGAGCACCGTGCAAGTGAGAAGAGTGCAATTCATCTTGTGCTTATCTACTGTGCTGCAAAGTTAGCAGTAAAGAAGAATGTGCATAATCACAAAGGGAAGTGGAGATAACTGAACAGAAATAGAGAAACTGTTCTGGATAAGCTGTGTCAGTCAGCTGACTCAATTCAACCCTCCAAGGTATTCTTTTAAGCAGAGCTATAGAGCTTGGTGTGTTATTTTATTTGTTGTATGGAAAAGATTGCAAATATTGCTTAAAATAGGCAGCAGTTATTGAATTAAATGATTGTGTGTTATAAGAAAAACTTTGTCCTTAGAATTACAAAAACGTCTAAAGCTTTATAGTAAATATAATATTACACTGAAAAGTATAAAAACGTTTAATCCTTCTACAAATTCTTCCTATATTTATACGTATACTGGAATTAAAAATCGTATTAAAGTAGCATGTCTGTCTTTACGTTCTAATATAATGCATTTTCTGCTTTCGATTGAAAGGTTTTCTTCTAATACCTATGCAATAAAACACCTTTCTTGGGTGGCACTGACATTTAATTACATTTCTGTGAATTTGCACAGTTTCTGAAATTTGTCGAACTGTGTTACCGGCTTCTTACAGGCTAATAACTGGCCACGTGTAGCTTCTGGTGTATTACAAGCATGGTGTGAATCAAACAGCAATTGAACTTAATGAGTAGCGAGTTGTTGAAGGAGCAGGAAAAATCAACTTTCTTTTCAGGCCGACATGCCATTGGTTATAACTAGCATGTATCATGAATAGTGGTGCCCTTGGGGAGGGGTACGAGAGGGGTAACGATTTACTAAGCGACCAGAAAAAATCAATAATTTCCTTTCAGGCCGATGTGTCATTGTTTGTTTAGGGATCGAAATTTCATATAAGAAACAAGAAGTTTCGGAGTTTGGAGTATAAGTGGGAGTGTTTCACCGGAAACATGTTTTGTGTGTGTGTGTGTGTGTGTGTGTGTGTGTTTGTGTTTGTGTTTGTGTTTGTGTTTGTGTTTGTGTTTGTGTTTGTGTTTGTGTTTGTGTTTGTGTTTGTGTTTGTGTTTGTGTTTGTGTTTGTGTTTGTGTTTGTGTTTGTGTTTGTGTTTGTGTTTGTGTTTGTGTTTGTGTTTGTGTTTGTGTTTGTGTTTGTGTTTGTGTTTGTGTTTGTGTTTGTGTTTGTGTTTGTGTTTCTGTTTCTGTTTCTGTTTCTGTTTCTGTTTCTGTTTCTGTTTCTGTTTCTGTTTCTGTTTCTGTTTCTGTTTCTGTTTCTGTTTCTGTTTCTGTTTCTGTTTCTGTTTCTGTTTCTGTTTCTGTTTCTGTTTCTGTTTCTGTTTCTGTTTCTGTTTCTGTTTCTGTTTCTGTTTCTGTTTCTGTTTCTGTTTCTGTTTCTGTTTCTGTTTCTGTTTCTGTTTCTGTTTCTGTTTCTGTTTCTGTTTCTGTTTCTGTTTCTGTTTCTGTTTCTGTTTCTGTTTCTGTTTCTGTTTCTGTTTCTGTTTCTGTTTCTGTTTCTGTTTCTGTTTCTGTTTCTGTTTCTGTTTCTGTTTCTGTTTCTGTTTCTGTTTCTGTTTCTGTTTCTGTTTCTGTTTCTGTTTCTGTTTCTGTTTCTGTTTCTGTTTCTGTTTCTGTTTCTGTTTCTGTTTCTGTTTCTGTTTCTGTTTCTGTTTCTGTTTCTGTTTCTGTTTCTGTTTCTGTTTCTGTTTCTGTTTCTGTTTCTGTTTCTGTTTCTGTTTCTGTTTCTGTTTCTGTTTCTGTTTCTGTTTCTGTTTCTGTTTCTGTTTCTGTTTCTGTTTCTGTTTCTGTTTCTGTTTCTGTTTCTGTTTCTGTTTCTGTTTCTGTTTCTGTTTCTGTTTCTGTTTCTGTTTCTGTTTCTGTTTCTGTTTCTGTTTCTGTTTCTGTTTCTGTTTCTGTTTCTGTTTCTGTTTCTGTTTCTGTTTCTGTTTCTGTTTCTGTTTCTGTTTCTGTTTCTGTTTCTGTTTCTGTTTCTGTTTCTGTTTCTGTTTCTGTTTCTGTTTCTGTGTGCCTGTCAGTCTAGGGGCAGCATAACTGAAAAATGAAAAGTCGATTAAAAACCAAAGTTGGTATTTAAGGTTAATGTCTTTGAAGGATGCGACACGAAGATTTTGAAGAACATTGCTTCACCCTAAACTACCCTTTACATGGAAAATGTTTCGAAAATTTTGATTTTCTTAAAAATGGCTCTAACGATTTTGATTAAAATTGATTGAGACATTTTTATGACAAATCAAATGTATATCTTGAATTTTCTGGCTATAGGCCATGTAGTCCTATTTACTCTGGATGACTTTTGCATAACTGGTAAGCCGTAAGAGATAGACCAAATCGTACTATACAAAAAATGTAGATCTGAGCTAAAACACACAATTTATGTGCGAACAAACTTTTTGTAGAGGAGATCTTCCTTATTTGTGTGAGTTTTGGAGAACTTATACTTATGTGAAATGGAACATCGTTATTAATTTTTTATATGTTAACTGTGCAAAGAGAACGGAATTTGAAAGTTTTAAAAGATTTGACTATCGCTCAAGGTCTACTGTATTTCCATATTTTCCTTTCCCAATAAGATAATTTCTACGAAAGTTTACCTCAACTAACATGAATATATAGGAATAAGAGTTTATAAGAATAGTTAGTACAAGAGTAGAGAAAGTCATGTGAGTGCAACATGTAAGATTTTTATATGTTAACCGTGCAAAGAGAACGGAATTTGAAAGCTTTAAAAGATTGGGTATCGCTCAAAACTTACTGTATTCCCATATTCCCCTTGCATCCACAAGGAAATAAGCAATAAGATAATTTCTGCAAATGTTTATCTCAACTAACACGAGGAAGATATAGGAAGGAATAAGAATGTGTAAGAATGGTCAGTACGGCAGTAGAAAGAGTCGTGTGAGTGCAACACATATTTTTTCATTTCTGTTCCCAGGATAAAGAGAGATACTTACGAATATTTTGGACGTATGTAATTTCTTGCAATTTGCTGCAGAAATATCGGTATCAGCATTGGTGTAAAACCTGAGTATTAGTGGCTCAGTTTTTCAAATTCGATTCAGCCATCTAACTAAAAGAAAAAAATCCCCCTCGTTTGTTACGTTCACATTATTGTCAGTAATCACTATTATTTATTTTTTAAGATATAGCTTCTATAAAATATTCTTAAAAAGATTGATTTTATTATTTACTTCAAAGTTAATCGAGATAAATTCTTGCAGAAATAGCTCTTTGCATAGCCGAATTGACCGTAAGGTGTTTAAACGCGGATCGCTATATGCTGTTTTAAATTCCGCACTACTTTCACGAAATCGTGAGAAACAACTAACTAATGACAGCATTTTAAATAATCAAATACACTGAAAGACTGAAATAATGAATATCTTGGAAGTGGCTAGTCCATAAAGAAGTTATTTGAAATACATTCTGTATTTTAATGGCTAGGCGTTATAAAAAATTCCTTTCGAATGAAGGGAACTTTATAGGCTATTACCAGAAAATTCACATTTTCATTTTATTTGTCATGTGAAAACTTAAATGTATAGTACTTTAATCAAAGTTTTTAGATGCTTCTTTGAGAAAATAGGTACAGCCATGGAAAAAATTATTGAGCGTATTAGCAGAGCAGAATATTTGAGTATGTATGCAAATGCGAGTGGTGATTCAAGACAGACGACAGATGATAATATATGGAACATGGACTATTAATAAACACAGCTGCATTTTTGGAAATATCGACTTTTGTAAACCGCGCTGCATCACGGCGTGGGACTTAAAAATATTCTGCTCTCCTAATGCAATCACCCAGCGGGATGGCTCAGGCGATAACGTCTGAAGCTTGCATTCGGAAGGTTGCAGGTTCGATTCGTAAGGCCACGAGTTCGATTCCCGCAGCCGACTTCCTGACCTCGGGTTTTTGGGTTTTTTTTTTTTGGGTCACTCAGGCGAATGCTAGGAAGGATATTTACCTTACATACCCCGAATCATTCCTTTTCATTTCATTCCCTCTCTAGCCGGTGTTTCCGGGTTGTAAGAGTCAACAGGGTCGCCGGTACGATAGAGCTTGCGATCTGGAAATACGATGTTTGGCTGAAGGAAAGAGCTGTAGTTGGCTGGGTGCCCGCCAGAGGGACTGATTGATCAGCCGGACCTGGCTGGCGGTGTACTCTCTGTGGCGACGTGGAACTCAGTGTAACTGAAGAACTGCCTGCACCTGTTAGGGATCCACTGTGGCAGGGTACTTTCGTATCATCCTCCCTCCCGGGGTCTGCCGTACAACAGGCCATCTGCTGACGTACCAGAATCCCCTCCATGAAAGACACATACATTGAGTTATCTCCAGAAATGTGTTTTTGTAATTCATAGATTTTTTTTCGGTGAAATCTCAGTATCGAATTTTTGGATAGAACGCAATTCTTCCTCTACTATGTATGTGGTAGAGAAAGCAAAAACATGAAATGGAGAAGATGAAAAATGAAGTCGCTGTAGTATGCACATTGATTCCCTTAACACCTATACATATTTACATATACACATCTAAGCGTATTTTCTTACATGTTTTACCTTGAGTTACACTGATGAATATTACAGAATTATTTCAGTATTTGAATTACTAGTTTGAAAATGAGAGCAACACAACACATTTTTTCTGAAAAAGCAAAGCAAAGCAACATTGGCTTCGTTTGCAGAATCACCCACCATTTCTTTTTGTCCTTTTGGAACAGGCACCAGGCTGATGAACAATTTGAACACATTGTTTTCAATTTTTAATAGAGAGCCAAGCACTGTTAAACGTCAAGTTGGTGACTTTTAATAAAGAGTTATCCTTCCCGTAACTTGTATAACATTTTCAATTTGATATCGCACATCATCATGTTGGTACAAGTACTGTTAACAACACTCTCTTCTGCCTCTAGATCATTATTTGTGTATGTTGTTATTGGGACGCGTTACATCACGGATCGGATTGAACAAATGTTACATCCCAGCAGCAAAAACAACGGTTCTAGTACACAGAGGCTTTGAAAGGAATCTTTGTACATACCTGCCATACAAATACCACGCCTGAGGTTTTTCATCCATCCTCCTACATTCAGCGTTTCAAGCATTCAGATGGTGAAAAATCTGAATGTGCATTAATATTAGTTTCTGCACAATCTGCTATACACAGTATTATTAAAAACGCTTGTTCTTCTATATGATTCATGTTAATCGAGATAACCCTTTGTAAAAAAAAGGCTATATTACATATATCCTTATCGCTACAATGGGTATAGAGAAATAAAATACTTAAGCGATAGTCAAATATTCTAAGAGCTGGTCGCTGTGCGTGGCTTTGAAATTTCATTGTGTTTATATAGCCAAGAAAAAAGAAAAGGAATAGCGACTTCCTATTTGAGAAAAATTAAATATTTTAAAATTCAAACCAATACGAACGAATGTCTCGAAAAAGGTTTACTCCACAAAAAAGCAACAGACATAAACATCTAATTTTTTTGTAGAGTAACAGTTTGTCTATTTCTTACGGAATGCTCATAAGTTATACAGAAGTCATTCAGAATTTCCAAGAAATTCAAGGTACACATTTACTTTATCATAAAAATTAAGAAACATGGGATACTAATCTAAAATCTTTAGTCATTTTTGAAAAAATTAAAGTTTTCGAAAACTGTTCTACATAAATGTTAGTTTGGAGTGTGGGAGGGGGATTCCTTTTGAAAACCTTCTTGTTACATACTTGGAAGATGCTGAACTTAAATCCAACGTTTGGAATTTAACTGACTTTTCGGTTTTGAGTTGTACTGTTCACACACACACACACACACACACACACACACACACACACACACACACACACACACACACACACACACACACACACACACGCACACTGACCTTTTCTGGACCTCAAAGTGTGTATTTCTAGCGAAATTTCGATATCAAATTTTTGGGTGGAATGCCATACCCTCTTATTATGAAGTGTAGAGAAAGTAACAAGGTAATTGTGGTTCACGATACTGAATACCGAAGCCAAACTTAATAGCGCCATATTGTCACGAACTTCAGCTGTTAGCGATATATTGTGCATACATTGTAAGGGGCTTTAGGTGGCGCAATTGCCAAGTCGCTGCAAGAGGAACTTAAATATTTCAACCTAGAGTGAGTGAGTGAGTGATTGATTGAATGAGTGGGGTTTAAGAGCCCATTGACGCAGTCCTTTGCACCAAAAACTGTTTCTCCTAGACTGTGGAAAGATTAGGAGTTGAACTATATTTAAGATTTTACAAATTTACTCGCCATAGTTTTGTTATAATACTCTTTGTATCAATTAACTACGATTAGAGGTTAATCACCTTCAGTTCTTGGTTGGTCAAAGCTGTTAACAAGATGGCGATCCTTTGTGTACCTTTTTCAAACAAAAACTCACAGAACTTGCCAACCGCCGACTGAACCTGATGTACTCCGAAATGAGCCGAGGATTCCCAAGTCACCTCTGGTCCAAATGGAAAACAGACCGACAAAGTGACAGCGGGTGACATATCTACAGAAAATGTACTTTATTTGTTTCATAGTAAATAACATATCCATAATTGAAGTTTAATATTTTAATCATAACCTTCGTTAATTCACTGTAACGTTATATGTATTTATTTATTATATTTAATTGGTGCTCATTGGATTGGTTTATAATAGCATATTAATTACAGTAATACTAACGGAATTATGTGTGGTTATGTCATATGTCGATGTTGAGTATAAATAAGTCATCAATAAGCGATAAGTAGCCAAACCATCGTAACAAATAAGGAATAGCTTTGTAAAGGCGTTGTTTGCTGCACCAGATAAACTGGCGCCTTACATCGAGAAGCACAATATCCCACGGGGGATCTACTGGTATTTTACAGAGAAGTCCAAGTATTGAATATATTAAAGTTTAGGAAGAACGGGTGCATGATATTAGGATGTAATATTATTTAAGGCGGGGTGGACGGTGGTGTGCAGCGTATTTGGTGAATTTCCTTGAGGAGATAACTGATTCTGCCCTGGAACGTTTTGTCCGAACCTGTACGAGAGGATAGTGGGAGATCGAAGGAGCGGCGAAGGAAACGTGAGGAATCCCGCTAAACGTGCTAAATGTTTTCAAGCGTTTTGATAGCAACAGTTGATAAAAAGTTCTACCTTTCAAATGTTTTAAATTAAAACACATTCAACATTTGTACAGAATAATGATACGGGTATGGATTATAATGCTAAGGATTTCAGCGAAGGCTGGGTTTATGGGTTCTACCAAATATTCAAAACGAAGGCGAGAGATTACGAGGGCTTCCTAAAATAATACAGTATATAAGATGGAAATCGCGAAAATTAAAATAACAAACCTAAGAAAGTAGTGATAAAGAGGTAGAGTACAGCCGAAGGGGATTTCACCCTGAGCCTACAATCTGAATATTGTGTATCGGACCCCTGGGAGGTAAGGATGAGATGAAAGCGCTCTACGGGCGTTTTGATACCAGGGCGAGGGAGCGAGCCAGCATGAGGGTGCCTAACGTGTGCTGGAGGTTGTTCACCTCGACAGCAGGATTCGCCAAGAAGCCACCAGCCCCATGGCTGTCGACAGCAGTCACCTCGGCAGGCAGACAACTACAATACCATCCATCCGTCGATAACAGAACAGCAGTTAAATTCGCAAAGTCCTCACATAGTAGCTCCAAACTTGTCTATCGCCAACATTTCCACTCCTGAAGGATCGGATTGAAACGAAGGTGAGATGAAATGGAGGGACAGAAAATTCGGGGGATGCAATTATCCCACCCAACATTCGCCTATTGAACTGAGGAAATCCTTGAAAAAGCCATGGGTCAGGAGGTCGCTATGGGAATCGAACGCAAGACTTCCAGAATGCGAGCTTCACACGTTACTGTAGAGCAATCTTACTCGGTTAGTAGTGATAAGGGTATTATCGAAGCGAATAAATACAATTTAGGTGCTTGGACTTATTTCAGCATTATGAAGCCTCTCGCTTGAGCATTAGCCTTTTGCTCTTTCTGATGTTGCCTTCTCCTATTCTGCCCGCCTCGGTAGCATGCTGGTTAGCATGTCTGCTTCACGTTTAAGAGGTCGCGCGTTCGAATCTCTTAGGGTAAGTTATCCTGGTAAGGTTTTTTCCGAGGTTTTCCCTTAACCCGAGAAAACGAATGTCGGGTAACTTAAAACTGCATGGACCTCAGGCTCATTTGGGCATCATTTCACCCATTTCATTTCATTTATTCGTCCGATATAACATTAGGTTGGAGGACGTTAATTAAAAAAAATTCTCTTACTCTTGCTGATCATTCAAGAGTTTTCAATGCAGGTATATTTTTTTGGGACAAAAATGTTTTCGGTTTATGAGAAACAAACAAGTTACTCTGAAAGCTGGACGAAATTGCCGGAAATTCGTCCTGCGGAATGTTTTTCATTTAAGTAAACCATTTCCAAGATATATTCTTTGTTATTTGTGTGCATTTTAAAATACGTTTCCTTCTCTCAAATAGGAAGTCATTCTTTTTCATCTCTTGATCAGGGAAATAACACAGAATTCCGAAGCCGTAACTTGACGACGAGTTCTTAAAATATTTTTTTTATTTATTTAATACTCAATACACTTGGTACAGAACCATTCGTGATCTTACTTCCCAGTATAAATGTGCAGGAGTGTTCTAACATTAACACTCTACACTTGTTCACATGTTCCCAGGGCATAACTGAACGTCCTTCCCTGCACAAGACACACGTAGGAGACGGTATGATGCTGAGCCTTTATGGATGTGAGCTGCGAGGCAATCAGCAACTAAGGTATCTCTTGTTGGATAATCTGCTATCTGGTGTTTCTCTGTTAGGAGACTGCACCACTTTTTGTTGCAACTTTTGTCTGAACTCTTCGAACATGTCCTATTTGAATTATTTATTTATGTGTAGATTGACTATGTTGAATGAAAGTGTAGGTACTGTTGATGGAATTATTTTAGTTCCCGTTTTTGCTAGAAAGCTGGCTCTCTCATTGCCTTGAATTCCACAATGGGATGGAATCCACTGTTAAAATATTTGACTATCATTTAAAGCCTTACTCTATTCCCATATTCCCTTTGTACCCACAAGAAAATATGCAATAAGATCATTTTTGCAAATGTTTATCTCGATAAACGTGGAGTAGATCGAAGGATAAGCGTTTATACGAATATTTGTACAAGACTGGAAAAGTGATGTTCCTGTAACACGTCAGATGTTTAGTGTACTGGCTACTGTTTGGTTACAGTAGAATTGTTTTACTATAATATGCAAACACATTTTGTTATACAAGACATGTAACTTTAAAAATAAAGGAAGAGTTATAGTTTAACTTTTCCCTAGTTTTAGGCCTTTTGTAGGTCGTCTCCTTAGCACGGTGGTGGCGCCGCCTTCCCAAGCTGGAGGTCCGCGCTCGATTCCCGATACAGGCGTGGGGATTTTCTCTTGTGGCAGACCTGGTGTGGGGTGAACTCAATAGCAGCTCCAGGTTGCGATGCCTGCATTCACCCTGGGAGGGACTCAGAATGCTATATCCCACCCTCAAGTACTGCACCCCACTGATTACACCCATTGTAAGAAGAGGTAGGGGACGGCGGTAGGCTTTGCCCCGGCAGTGAGCTGTTGCGTCGTGGAGTTTTAGTTTAGTTTATGAATTTTTTAATGTAAAAGGAATTATAAAGCTGAATTAATACTTCATTGTAAATAAATCATTTACTTAGATATCTAATATACATTCAGGCATTTTATTTTAAATTACGAAATCGATTTCTATTCCTATAGCTAACATCTCGCTTTCGGAATTCCTGAGCATGCCTAATAAATATCAAGGTGATGGATATCTAGAGAAATACCCGAAAGGAACATAACGGAAAAGTGAATCACCAGTAACGCAAGAACTTGATATGAAATATCACTTTAACGCTATCTCTTTTTAAAGTCACTCTGACTAACCCATGACAGACCAATTTCCTCTCATCTCTCTGCCTCTGACTGTTTATTGCCAACAAGGAATTATATCTGAGCTTGTGGAAATTACACGTATCCGACATGGAGGACCATGTGACATGTTGCTGGGAGAACTAATTATCTTGGAGGTTGCGAGTTTATTTCCCCTTTACGACGTAAATCCAGGCAAGAAAACCTACGGCAGTTGCGTTTAGATAATGGAGAGCGTTGAACGTCAGCAAAATTAAACTGACCGAGGCCACTTAACTAAATCCGACCCCGCTTGTTAATCGGAACTATAAACAGGATTGAAACTTCCGACTAAGAGACGAAGGGAAACATTTGCTCTCAGTATATATGTAATACAGGAAAACTATGAAATGAGAAAAATATTTGTTGGGTGTGTGGAAACTGAAGAAATCAAGGAATATATTATCCAACAAAACACATATTTCATCCATTAGAAAATTCTTCTGAGTAGACGCAATATTTGTTTTTAAACAAGTAATGGAGAAAAAAGAGAATTTAATTTACCACTATATCTATTGTATTTTGACTATGAAAAGACCTATGATAGGGTAAATAGGGTAATATGGAAAATCCTGAATGAATATAAAACTCCAGGAAATTTCATAAATGCAACAAAATCTCTGTACAATGATACAGAAATAGAAATAAATGAAACTGCGATAGAAACAAATCGAGGGCTAAAAGAAGGATGTGGTTCTTTCTCCATTACTTTTTTATTTATATACGAATAAAGTCATGCAGGAATAGAAACAAGAGAGCATTTCATATGTACACATTGGAAATTATAATCAAATAAATAATATACTCTTTGCAGATGACCAAGTTATCTTAGCGAATTAGAAAGATCATCTCATAGTTAATGTAATAAAATTAAACAATATCTTACAAAATTATAATATGAAAATATCTATCCCAAAAGTAATGGCAATAAAAGGGAAAAATAATATTAGAGCTAAATCATAGATATATAATAGAACAAGTAAATACTTTCAGATGTTTGGGATGTGAAATATGGATATATAAAACAAAGAGACTTGGAATAAAATACACAAAATAGAATAATATAAATGTATGTATAAGGAGATATTTGGAAAAAATAAAAAAAAAATGAATAAAGAAGTCCAGGTTCGACTACAAAACCAGCCTTGATGTATGGAAGTGAAACATGGGTGCTAAGAGCAAACGATTAAAGGCGTATTGGAGCAGCTGAAATGAGATTTTTAAAGTCGGTATTAGGGATGAGCCTTAGAGACCATAAAAGAAGTCAAGAAATTAGAAAAGAATTGAAGATACAAAACATTATGGTGAAGGAAGTGAACGAGTATTAGGAGAGATAGTATGAACATGTGTAGAGAATGTCCCCTGAGCGTCTGCCGCTGCAGGCTTTTACATAAGCCAAGAGGAAGACGGTCCAAAAAGAGATGAAAGCAGCAGTTTCAATGATACTTTGACTTCGGAAAGGGAAAAACCCAATCCTTGATGAAGAAGAAGAAGAAGAAGACAAAATTCTTCATAACTTACGATAAACGCGTTGTTTAAACGACCACTATTTCGTAAATCAGTGACTAGTCTGATATAATTATCACAATTATAGCTGCCCATCCCATTATAATTTTAGCGCTTTCGTTTTAAGATTTCTTTTATCGCACTTGCATGAATTTCTTTTTACCCGAATTCATCAGAACACCGCTTCGAAACGTCTTTATAGGTTATTTGCATATTTAATTAGTCATGCTTGATTTGTTTTCAAAAGTAAACTTGTTTTTAGGCAATTAAATGTAGAAATAAAACACTACATATTCATGCTGAAAGTTTAGTTCTCTGCTAATAGTAAATCCAGTTGGCGCAACGAATGAAACCGTAACATAACCAAACCAAATAGGTACCTGAACATTATATTTGTTTTGTTCATTAATGACACAGCATACAATCAGCCAGTAGTACATGTCTTGCCACACTGACTTTAGGTTCCCTGGTGTAACTGATTTTGCTGCTGCAATAATCCTCCGTCTCAATTTATCTAGATCGCAGATAGCTGTTGCACATTTTCTTTAAATCAACACTATTAAAGCATACGTACAATGACCTGGATGTAATTGCTTTTTATAAATCTTTGAGCACTGTACAGTATCCGAATACTCGCAAAATAAAAAAAAAAAAACAAAAAATATTTTGTTGTTTAACGACGCTGTCAATTGCCAGCAGCACACTAGCGTTGCCGGTGTGCCACAATTTCGTCCCGCAGAAGTTCTTTTACATGCCAGTAAATCTACTGACATGGAGCTGTCGTTTTTAAGCACGCTTGAAAACTATTGGTCTGGGCCGGATCCGAATACTCGCAAATTTGCAGCGCGTATTATGACAATGCTCGCCCGATTACGCATGTGAAGTTTTTTTTCTTTCTTTCATGAAGCTAACAAAGCCAAGATTAAGGGCTGAACTGTCCCATAGGAATATGGTGACTACTATTAGACTTGCAGTTACATTCTACAAGTGAATGTGACGACACCGCAACTTGAGCTTTACTGCGCTACAATATTATTTCGATTACAGCCAGATTAATCTGTAATTTAGTGCTTTAATAATAAGTATATATTTTGACTTGATAACTTGCTAGTGAAGCTAACAGTATCCAAGTTATGTTTTGCTGTGTTATGGAGAAAGCTGAGAAGTTTTGTTCTTGATAGCATGATCTATTTTCATTTATTAAACATATGCATACATAATGTTAAATCTTGTCCACCACTGGTCCTTATTCAATCCCATGCATGCATCAGTACACTTCAGTTCCAGTAGCCTGCGAAGACACATAGCCATGTGCTGTGTCGACACTACTGTACATACACCGCAACGTCAATTTTGTCCACTCTTGCTCTTTGACCATCTCTGTTCAGTTTAAGACGTAACACAGACCTATGCTCTATAACCTCGATACCGCTGTTCTAATCTGATAGACCCGATCGTCTGGTGCAGTTTCCTTTAGACACACTCCGTCGTTTGTATATGGTTGTGACACCTGCGAAACAAGATCTGAGCATGTAGAATTTACAGTCAGTCTTCAATCATTTAGGTTATGGCCCAAAAGTCATTTATTATTCCACAGATAAAAATACAAGTTAGAACCCCCTACACTCATTTGTTTGTACTGTATTGTGTGCTCCAGGAACCCATGTTGAGTACTTCATATAGCCGACTAGAAAACTGATGAATGTTTTTCTGCATCTGCTTTTTCCCTTCTCATGAAAGCTTCCTGGATGATGAAGATTATGCTCTGATTAGATAGGTCCATTAAAAAGGATGGGGACGATATAAGATACAAGGGCATGTTCTTACTTAAGCATTAAACCAACCTCATTAAATCATAAGTAACCAAGTAAAGAACAATAATAACTGTAATAATTTACTGTTCTATAGTAACCAAACTCATGTTGCTTTCTGGAGGAAATTACTCTGCGGGAAATCAGAAAAGTTTGACACTTTACATGCCTTGACTAAGGCGAGAGCAAAGCAGGGTCAAAGAAGAAAATGCAGGACTGCAGCCATTTAGGCCATCAGTTGCACTGGGTCAGCATGTGATGTGTGTTGTCGCCAGCAGGGGAGGTCATAGGGCGTGCAATTAATCAGCAACTGTCACCGCCCATTGCAGCCACCAACTGGATGCTTGCACGAACCGAACTTACTCTCATTTTATGAACAACGATATGAATTACGGTGGTTAGTCTGCTCAGATGAGAGTGAGCAACCGTTCTATTGCTCTAAGTACCACTATAAACAGTTGGACATATCGTATATCCATTTCGTAAGTAAACAATCATTTGGACATGCTCTGTTGATGACAAAACTGAAACAGAAACTGGTTTCTTATTTACGCAAAAATAACAATACATAGGCAGCAATATAGCAAGCAACAGCAACTGAAACATCGTTTAGGATAGGAATATAGTATAAAAATTACAATGCGGTAATCATGAGACACAACAATTTGTCTTCATATACCTGAACTTTGTGTAGAACAGAAAAAAAATTCATACAGCACAGAGTAGCACCAAGTATTATAGTAATATATCTTGTACAGTTTGTTTCCAAATTCATTTTAACACTATCGCAAATAATTATAAAATATTAATTTTGCTAAAGTTAAATCCCCTTGGCAAGCATGGGCAGCACTGGGGAGATAAACATAGTAAAATTTGAAAGTAATCAAATTCTTAATATAGGTAGGTTTTTAACGACAAAACTTTCAAAATTACTAGAGGGTGTGTCATTTGGCTCTTAATCTCATGTTTACATAATTAACCTATATCAATTATTGCTTGGAATATCTCATATCGATAAATAAGAACATTCTAGCAACAATGAAACAAAATTTGTCAGCAATGGAAAAAGTTGATAAAAGTAACAAATATTTGATCGCGAAAGGGGAGGTTAGCCAAGCTGGCGGATTAAAGAGCGCTCAGTTGTGAGTTCATGACAGACAGCACATTGGGTAAACAGTACAACAAATTATGACACAACTATTCGGACAGAGATTTGAAATGACACACCCATGGAAAGCAACACTGTTGGCTTGAGAGAAACTAGGTTTGGTTCTGACAGTGTCAAAACAGTCCAGAAATAGTTAACCAGTCAGCAAAAAATGTGTGCGGCCGAATTCGGAATAATGGGCCGTCATAAAAAAAGGACTTATAGAGACCATTTTTCCCCTCGTATATGTACTTAGGGAGCAAATGTAGCGAACTGGTACTTAATTATTTCAGGACTTTCCACCGTTATCTCTACATGTCCTCTGCTCTGATGAGTGTATGATTTACCACAGCAGTCTGGATTGGAATGTCGTTTTTTGGGCAAAAGAAAATCTATATTTCACAATGGAGTTGGTATGAAGTGCAGCACATGTTATCTTTTGGGCAGCTACTGTTGCAAATTATTTACCTGAACTTTATTTGTTGCAAGGGCTTGTTAATGGAAAATCAGTTGTTTGGAGAGGTTTCGAGATTGGTTAACCTAACTGAACTGGAAGATACGAACAAGGCATAGTTGCAACAGAATGGTGGCCGTGCATTTCTCAATCATTCCTGAGTTCTAAAGTCACAATCATCATGATGATGGCCTGCCCTAAGTGTCGATTTGACGACACCGGACAGCAGATTATTATTACATGAAAAAGAAAGTGACTGCAAATCGCTACCAAACAACTGATGACCTAAAATATGATGTGACATGCACCTTTACACATATTGCAGAACATTTATCGCAGGGTTCTGTAATATTACCTTTCCGCCTACCTAAATTAACTTCCAGAAAGCGGCAAAAGAAGCAATGCCAGGGTGAGCACTTCTATAGATTAGCTAGGTGGACGCTAGACTGATAAAACGAGCTTTCCTTTATTATGCACATTTACTTAAGAATCAGAAGGAGTAGCAGATCTTTGAGACACAGCAGAAGAAAGAGTATGGTTTGACAGCACGGGCTTTCATGACTGTTTCAGACACATTATATCGGAGAATAGTTGATTTCCTGCAGCCAAATCCTCATGATTATCCTCATGATCGCCTTTACTGGCCTGCATTGTATATAGAAGCGCGTTTCAATATGGACATTGTGAATACCTGCAACTTTGGTAATTAGCTTCATGAATTGGTTTCCGACACGCTCTGCTAAACTGCTGATCAATAACTTCATTACGTTGACAGAATTTCCATATGGAAATGAATATAGCCACGACCAGAAGAGCGGTCTCCAACTAACACGAGAATATTTAACATCCCCATGAAGCGGACCACTATCAAATGTATATGTAACTCCAGAGATCATCGAACAATAACCTACTCTTAACGTCTTCTTATCAGTTCGTCATATGCGAGAGTTATTAACAAAATGACAAGTAACTAATTTCTACAAATTTTATTTTGTTCAGTCTACTTGCTCACCATAATTTTAAACAATTGCCTCCAAATTTAATGGCTGCTTTCCAAATTTATATGAACTGTTGGTTGTCATTTCACTCATTCCTCGGATGCATTTGGTCGTTTAATTTTGTAAAATGCGGACTTCGAAGTGTACTTTTCACTTCAGTGGAAATATAACAATCAGGTGACCTCATACAGGGACCGTAGGATGGATCAGGGATTGATTGCCAACTGTAGGTAAATGCATATCCCCTGCCTCTCCGACATACAATGTACATTGTCGTAATGAAGCAATATCTATGGTGTGGCTAAACTTTGGGTCCAAATTCCTATGTAGATATTCTGAAATAATTCGTAGGGACTACACCTCCATAATGCTTATTTGCTCGACATTTTAGCAACGTTGTGAAGAATGATATTACTTTTGAGCTGATTATGATGTTAGTTCTGAATCGAAGGTCTCATCTGGTATCATCTGACCAACTATGCATCTTAAGAATAATGTTCTATTATTTATTTATTTATTTATTTATTTAATTCTCAAGACACTTGATACAGAGTCATTCGTCTTATCTACTCGTACAAAGCTGCAAGTGTTCATTTTGTCTCCAACATTGTTTAAAGCACTGTACTTGTTGACATGCTCCCAGTCCCAGAGTTGTTCTTCTTGCAGAAAGCTTCACTTTCTTTTCTCCGTGCTTCATGCTATCAGACAATTACGGAGACCCCAGTAAACATCATAATGCTTCGTTAAAGTGGGTTTACTGATGATTTGAAAACAATAGCCTAACCAGCTGTGTCTTCAGGAGTTATTCATCTTTTTCTCGGCCCAAATGACCTCGCTGTTGACGAGTCCTTAAACTCCACTTAGTCACTCACTCACTCACTCACTCACTCACTCACTCACTCACTCACTCACTCACTCACTCACTCACTCACTCACTCACTCACTCACTCTCTCTCTCTCTTTTTCCTAAACTGCTTTTGGCGAAAGTACTGGATATGCAGGTGGCAGGCTGTGGTAAACCAGAAGGTAGAAGCATAGCAAACGGACTGTCATGCTTCTGACCCTTAGAAGTGATTTAAATATGTTCTTGTGCATGCTTATGTTTTATTTTTGTATTAGTTATATTTGTAAATTCACCAACATTTTAAGTAGTGTGCCACCAAAATGAAAGCTCGCTAACTTTCTATTGTTAGTTTGCATATTTTGATCAATAATGCTTATTTCAGTCTAAATTTTTTGTCTTCGGTTATGAAAACCACAATAGGACGTATCTTTACTATAGTACGGTAATTTTATTGTATTATGTCTGAAGTAACAGGTCAGTGCTTATCATACGCATTTTCTGCTATTAGCTGTGAAATCATGTACCTCATAAATACCTTTTTCTCCTGAAAAGTTTGCTTTTCATTCAATTTGAGAACAAAATTGTTATCTGGGATTTAGACAAGAATGACATTCCGATAGAAGCAAAGATTCTAAGGCTGTCACCAGGTCTTTTGTTTTTATTTATTTATTTATTTTTTCTTGTTTTATCAGAAATCTGTACCTATGTTGTTTCTGTATATATTCCTCTAGAGCTGTTAAACAAGATGTTCATAATTTACTGTGTCGGAGTAAACAAAACTCACGTTAGCTGATTCTACAATACTTCAATGTTACCTAGTATTTCACTTATTTTTAGGACTATAAATGAAGTCTGTGGTTCATTTAAAACCTCTGATAACTTGGAAGAAGTAGCATGCATAGTAGCTGAAATGAGGCGGCTATGAAAGGGCACGAGAAAGCATGATACGTCGATGCACTGCTTATCTGGAAGTCAAGTAATTGCTGTAGTGATGAGAGACAGTGAAATAACGGATTCATACTGCTTATTGAGCATAGAAATAAATTTTCCCTTCGGTATGTCTTCTGTATGTTTGCATCAGTAGGCTGTTTATTCATTTTTTATGCATCTAATTATTGCAATCCTTTCCCTAAAATCCATCAATCCCACGCATAAAGACCTATTGTACTGAAACGAAGTATCACAGCTCATTGGTATCTTAACAAAATATTCTTTAAACATAATTACCAAATATTCTCGATCTAATTAAAAAAAATCCTGTGCATTTGAGACATGCTGTTTTTAAAGCAATGAAAAGACACTGTGAGTAGTCAAACTATTGTGGGATGTATGGTAAAAATATTCTTCGAAAGTGTTTTTTTCTTAAAGGGATATCACCAACAATGGGACCAGACTTGAAGCAGAAAAAGTAGTTGGCGGTACGCCGTAAGAGTTCAAAGGAAATGAGGCTGAGCTAAGAACCGCCTGCCAGTATTAATTTTAACGTTACACACAGAATACAATATGAGGGATCGTCTGTTATGTTTGCCAGAGTTGGCAATTTAGCGCAGTTTTCATAAGAGTTGCAAAGCCTACGATATAATAATTTTACCGCTCATGCTACGCCACATTGGTTGCGTTCGTCAGTCCATTGTACGCATCAAGCTTCAACTTCAACCCTTGTTACAAAGGAATTTTCAGGCAGACAGGTATTTACACCACCTACAATTGATCCATCTAATATGAATGTCCAAAGCTTCTGGTTTACATATCCAAGGATTCTCAAGACAACTGACCATAGCAGACTCCAAATGCCTCATATCAACTAAAATATAAGGATAAATTCTGCGAATGGAATCTTTAGCAGGTTTTGAACATGAAATAGTCCTTTATAAACTGGTCCCGTGTTGAGGGGCACCTTTATAGCGTTTTTGTATATATTGATTTCATTCTGAGTGAAATATTACCCTTCTCACCTTCTTATACTATGATCCCGTATAGAAACGCAAATAGTAGTAAATTCATAGATTTCCTGAAATGACTCAAACTAGCTATGATGGTTTTAGCTATGAGACTATTTGGTTCTTAGAGGGTCGTGGTAACACATCGATCATTATACATTATATATATATAAAGAACTTATCTCTTTGATTCACTGCTAACAAGTTTTACTACCCTTTGGTGGCAGTTCACAATTAAAAATTTATATAAGGTATCACAATTTTTACGTTCTCTACTTCTCTACTATGGTAAGTAGGGGAGGTATTGTATTCGACCCAAAATTTCGATGCCGAGATTTCACCGGAAATACATGTTTTGGCCTCCTGAATAAAAAACTAAATATTTTTAGAAAAGGTCCGAGTGTGTACCTATGTGTCTGTGAACAGCATAACTCAAAAACGAAAAGTCGGTTAAAAACCAAATTTGGTATTTAAGCTTCATATCTTCCAAGGATGCGACACGAAGATTTTGAAGAAAATTCCTCTACCCTAAATTACCCTTTATATGGAACATTTTTCGAAAATGTTGATTTTTCCAAAATAGCTCTAAAACTTTTGATTAAAATACCATATGTTTAAGACACTTTTATGGAAAGTGAAATTTATATTTTGAATTTTCTATATATAGCCCATGTAGTCCTGTTTATTCTTGATAACTTTTACATAAGTGGTAAACCATAAGAGATAGAACAAATCTTACTATATACAAATGTAGATGTCGTTAAAACACTTGTTATATCCAAATGCCAATTTTTTTGGAGTGAACTGTTTCGGAGATATTCCTTGTTATTTGTGCGAGTTCTGCAATACTTAAAATTGTCTCAAATGGAAGGTCGTTATTAACTTTTTGCTCTTGGCCTTCCAAAGAGAAAGGAATTTCATAGCCCTCATATAACGACTAGCTTTAGAAGAATTGACTATTGCTCAAAGCCTACTGTATTCCCATACAAGTAGTCACGTACAAGAAAATTAGCAATTGTAATTTCTGCAAATGTTTCTCTGTATTAACATGAAGAAGATAGAGGAATAAGAGTTTGTAATGAGGCCGAAATACCCGGCCAAGCATGACTAGATTATAAAGAATCGTGCAAAAAAATTTGTCTAGGCTGAGAGCTTGCCTTATGATAAGCTTAACATCGTTTCGTGTCGTTTCAAGGAACAAGTGAGGGCGCAATTTCATTGTCAAGAATAAAAGACTGTTTGCTAAGAAAATTTAGCGATTTAGTTCTTATATAGCAAGTTAAAGAGGTTAATGAAGACTGAAATATAGAAACGTGAACAAAAATCCCATATGGTTAAGAATAGTTAGTAACACAGTAGAGAAAGTCGTATGAGTGCAACACATCAGATTTTTGTACTCATGTCTAGATCTATTGTTGCTATTAATATAACATGTGAAGAACGACTTCTGAATGCCTCTGTTTTGAATATGATTTAGAGGTCTTAGGAAAAAAGCTACCTCAAATTTTGTAATTGAATAATCATTGGTTTAAATCACGTTACATCCATGATTTTCTTATTTCTCTGCTTTTTATTTTTCAGTTTAGTTACGAATATCTGGAAATATTCTAATAGCACTTCAAATGAAAATGCTGGATGGGAACTGTTCTTTTTAATTTTCCATATTAAAGCACTCATTAATAAGTAAAAAAATGTGTATAAAGTTATGTTTTATTATTCTTGAATTGTAAATGTGGTCCTTTGTGTTGATTCAACATTTTTTAATAATACATACCTACAGACAGCTACAAATTTGTAGTGTATGACCACTGTACCCACAGTAATTTCTTTTTATTTTAGCGTTCTTTATAGTCGCTTTAACTTAGTTATATCGCGACTTTACAATTATTATTTGTACATTTAACATTGGAACTAGAAGGTAACATTATATATTGTTATACATTTCACATTGTAATTGGAAGGAAATATTATATATTGTTATACATGTAGCACTGGAATTAAAACATAGCAGTTACACATATTGGTGCATTTGAAGAAGTGAATTAACTTGAGGTAATCTGTTGAGGTGTGAAGTGCTGACTAAAGTTCACTGCATATTTTGTAGTGCTGCCTCCATCGGTTGAAGATATGCTTTACAGTCAGTTGTACTTTATACTGTTGGTAGATTAGCGGTCTAATACTAAAATGAACAACTATTAAGCAAGAATCAAACTCCTAAACATATTACATTGATTAATACTTTACTTCAAAGCATTGGCTTACCAAAAATAATGCATTTTTCCATCCATTTCAAAAATAACAATACAGCAACAATTACGGACTATAAATCACCATTTTAAATGATTCATTTAATTTTAACCAATTCAAGTAAAACTGTTTTAGAAGGTAGCTGTAGGTAATTTTGGAGTGCCCGAGATATTAAAACTTGATCCCGTCTTGATAGATCTAGTTGCCATACAGAACTCGACATTATACTTCGCAATTTACTGTGCGAAGTGTCAAGGCATCTTGGAATTAGGTACTTCTTTACTTTCTCTACTGGTTTCCTTTTATCATTCTGTTGGCAGAGACACAACAAATTATGATGGAGAAATAGAGGCTATACACATTGCTCTCCGACAATTATTAAATCTTCCCTTAAATAAATTTAACAAGGCAGTAATTCTTTCAGATTCTAAAGCTGAAATTCAGGGAATATGTTCAAATACTACAAAGAAGTCAACAAAAATTAGAGAATGCTACAAAATGTTAACACAACTCCAAAAAGTTAATAAGACTGTTCATCTCCAATGGATTCCAGCACACTGTGGAGTCATGGGGAACGAAGCTGCAGACTCACTTGCAAAGAAAGGCACAACAATAAAACAAAAGTCTAAATTCAATTTCTCATATTCTTCAATAAAACGCTTGATCATTAAAAATTTTTCTCATTCATACCTACAAGAAATAGAAACAAATGCCAAAGATAAAAAATGGATTACACTACTTTCCAACCCAGATATAATCCCCCAGAGACCAAGGAAAACAGCGGTTGCAGCCTTCCGACTACTGACAAATCACGACTGCTTAGCAAGTCATCTCTACAGAATAGGTATCTCAGCCTCACCAATATGTGTCCTGTGTAACGATCCAGCAGAAATGAACGAAGACCACTTGAAGACCTGTGAAGCATTAAGATCAGAAGAAACTACAGTTCAAAAGTATTGGAAAGCACGAATGCTAATGGCTTCATTGCCAGATGCAAGGCACTACAAAACAACAACTTTCTCTACTGGTAAGTAGGGGAAGTATTGTATTGCACCCAAAAATTCTAAGTCGAGATTTCACCGGAAATACATGTTTTGAGGCCCCCTGAATCCAAAAAAAACATTTTTAGAAAAACGTCCGTGTGTGTGTCTGTGTGTCTGTCAGTCAGTCTGTCAGTCTGTGGACAGCATAGCTCAAAAATGAAAAGTCGGTTAAAAACCAAAGTTTGTATTTAAATTTAATGTTCAAGGATGTGACACGAAGATTTTGAAGAAAATAGCCCCACCCTAAACTACCCTTTATATGGAAAATTTTTCGAAAATTTTGATTTTCTTGAAAATGGCTCTAACGATTTTGATTAAAATGTCATATGTTTGAGATATTTTTATGACAAATGAAATGTATATCTTGAATTTTCTGGCTATAGCCCCTTAGTCGTATTTACTCTGGACGACTTTTGCATAACTGGTAAACCGTTAGAGATAGACCAAATTATACTATACAAAAATGTAGATCTTGATAAAATACACAATTTATATCTCAATAAATTTTCTTGTAGGGTGAACCATTTCGGAGATATACCTTGTTATGTGTGTGAGTTTCGGAAAACTTGGAACTTTCATGAAATGGGTCATCGTTGTTAATTTTTTTATATGTTACGTGTACAAAGAGAACGGAATCTCAAAGCTTTAAAAGATTTGACTATCGCACAAAGCCTACTGTATTCCAATATTCCCCTTGCACCTACAAGGAAATAAGCAATAAGATAATTTGTACAAATGTTTATTTTGACTAACACGAAGAAGATATAGGAATAAGAGTTTGTAAGAATGGTTAGTACAAAAGTAGAGAAAGTCATGTGAGTGCAACATATCAGATTTTTTTTTGTCATGTTTGTTGATGAAACGAAATAGGCTTGTTATGTTTCCAGAGAAGTTTTGTGACGTAGCACACTTATAAAGAGATTACTGTAACAGTGTATCACCCTCCCTTTCCCCATCTCCTCTACAGTAAGCGAACATGAAGTGTAAATGATGTCAGTGAATTAGCAATGTCGCTTGTAACCCGGACCGCAGCCTAAACGAAATACATCTACTCGGCATTGTGTCGGACAGCCATCCAACAGAGATCCTGTACCTATATGAAAAACCAGAGGCAGTTTTATCATTCTTGATCTCCAAAGCATTATGTCACTTTAGTCTGTCCCTGAAGCCAGATATAATGTTTGGTGTAACCTCTCACAGAACGTTTTAGTAAGGATTTGATACTATAGCTAGCATTAAATTGAAGCAAGTAGATCACTAAAATGAGATGCATAGTCTTGGGGGTACTTAATATTCGAGATACAGACCGTTTACGTTCTCAACAGAAGAGGTAATTTAGAGGTTCCAGCACAGGTAATTCACAGCGAGCAAGCATGCCCTGCTCCAGTTCTGGTAATTATATGACGATGTAGGGGTAACTCGTTATGCAAAGATTTATCTAAGGGTGGATAGGTACTAGAGGTGGGAAAAACAATGGAGAATGCCATAATTTGTGATAATGGGCCAGACGTCATTGTAAGCGATCCAATGAACGCTAACGGCTTCATTCTGTAATCTGTCTACCACTTCATTACCAGTAATCCTCACAAGGTCCAGATACACAGACAAAAGTAATTTTGTGGCCTCGTAAAGTTTCATAACCTAAACATTTCGGTGTGCTTCGATCGAACTAGATGAATGTGACTGCATTTGTGTTCTGGTGGTCAGCTTGCTAACCATATGTCCCTGGTTCGATTATCGATTGGAGCCATTCTTACTTAGCAAGGGTTATTTCCAGTTCTCGTTGAGTCTGGAAATATGAAATAGTATACATGTATGTGAATTTAAAAGTAACCCAATGTAAAAACCCAAATGCAGTGCAGCAGTAAAACGAGCGAGCACAATATAAGTGAGCTTTTCTTCGAATGGTAAAGTCGGCGACATGGCCTGGAAATGTTAAAGGATACTTAGAAGCGCAAGAGGATTAAAGTGTTAAAATTTTTGTTGTTTAACGACGTTAACAATTGCCAGGATCATATCAGCGTCGCCGGTGAGCCAGAATTTCGTCCCGCAGGAGTTATTTTACATGCCAGTACTGACATGGATCTGTCGATTTTAAGCACACTTAAAAGTCATTGGTCTGGGCCGGATTTGAACCCGCGACCTTGGAATCAGTAAGCCAGCAATTAATCAACTGAGCCAGACCAACAATTGAGGTGTTGTTAAGGGTATCCATAAAATAAAATCTATTAACATACGCTAGATTCTTACATTCTCTACTACGTAAAGTAAATAGGGGAAGAATTGTATTTGACTCAAACATTCTATGTCGAGATTTCACCGGAAAGGTTCCCTGAATCCAAAAAAAAAAAAAGCATTTTTAGAAAAAGGTCCGGTGCGTGCGCGTGCCGCGACCATGTTTGCATGACTGTGAACAGCATAACTGAAAAACAAAGGTTGGTATTTAAGGTTAATGTGCTTTAAGGATGCCGCAGTAAGATTTTGAAGGAATCATCCCGAGTTACCTTTACATGGAAAAATTTTTCGAAAATTATTTTCTTGAAAATGACTTTGACTAAGGTGTCATGTGTTTGAAATATTTTTATGCCAAATAAAATGTATATTTTGAACGATCTGGCCATAGCCCATGTAGTCATGTTTACTCTGGATGACTTATGCATAACTGGTAAACCGTAAGAGAGAGACTAAACCTTACTGTACAAAAAATGTAGATCTGAGCTAAAACACACAATTTATATCCAAATATTTTTTTGTAGGGTGAACCATTTCGGACATATTCCTTGTTATTTGTGTTAGTTTTACAATGCTTATACTTTCCACAAATGGAAGATAGTTTTTATTTTTTATTTTTTTTATATCTTAGCTGTGATCTGCTGTTACCGGAGAGGTATGTGCGGAATACCTGTCAACCCGCCTTTGTACAGCATGAATTTCCAACCTTGTCTCCTTGGAGAACCGTGCGTAATGAGCGGTTATTCCCCACTCCACTGATACAGTCGGAGATACAGACAGTCAATATCCAGTGATGGACTCAAACAGGCGACTCCATGGCCATTTCTAGGCCATAACTTTCATTTCCTGGGAATGTCTTCAGAAGACCTCTTCATTCTGGACGATTTTTTCAAAAGTGTTAAACCAAGAGACAGACAAAAGCTTACTAAATGAAAATGTGGATCTTCTTAAAACACCAATTTATATCAAATACTTCGTTTTTCTTTTAAGTGAACCATTTCCGAGATATTCTTACTCGTTTGAATTTGTTAATACCTTTTTGGAATAGGAATATATTATTTGTTTTTGTTCTGCTGGCCTTGTAAAGAGAACGGGATTTCAAAGCAGACATGGGCAATTGATTGAACTTGCCTTACCCACCCCAGATTCTCTTGCCGAGTGACGAAGGTTGTTTGGATACAACACGTGCAGTGGTGGTTTCTTTCCTTCTGCGCGGTAGTAAGAATTCTACGCTGTTATTAACTATTTTATTTATATTAAACATATTTTGCATACAATAGTAACTGTGATTAGACAAATTATATAATCTTGAAGTTTATAAGTTTCCTTTATCTTATGCACGTAATAATCTTACGCTGTCTTATGATTAACATACTAAATTGCTTCTCTTTCACAATAAACAAAGCTGTAAAGTTCTATTGCTATTTAGCCATAAAAAGTATCCCCATATTCCCCTTGCACCTACAAGAAAATTCGCAATAAGATACTTTCTAAAAATGCTTATGTTGATCAAAAAGATGTGGATAGAGAAATAAGCATTTGCAAGAATAGTTTGTATAAGAGTGAGTATAGTTCTGCATATTATTTGCGAACACAGTTTCTCCTAACTGAACTATATTAAAAGTCTGTATCATAACAGTTACACGACGATCACTTGGTGGCTCTTCTAAGGCATGGTTCTCACGAATTCGTCTTCATGCAAAATGGCGCCCCACTGCATTTCCACATTAGGGTCCGGCGGTACCTGAATTTCTCCAGAACGATCTTCCACTTAATCGCCAAATATTGATAGACTTCTTAAACGTAAGCAGTACCAAAGAAGATACTAATGAACAGATGTTTATCATTTGAGATTTGAAAGTGCTTTCATAAATCAATCGTAACGTACATGTAACCAACCCGCCACTGCAACACAATGCACGGTTGGGGATTAAAGAGAGGCGAAGGCAGCGTATATTGGGAGGAGGTAAATCCAAACTGCCCTCTTTCGCTGTTGTACAGTCTGCCCCGTTAATGCCGTGACAACGCAGCTAGTGTGACTTCCAGTGCTGTTTGGATGTGCGTATGTTTACTTGCGTGACTCTGTAAACAGAGCGTAATTACAGTTTTAATTATGAGCCACATGTGACATTTATTAAACAAATAAATACCTAAAGACCTACTGGGAGTCAGCACTTCAATGTTGCTTGCTCATGTTTCAGCTGCCACTACAGTGGTGGCCTGTAAATAATCATTCCTTGTTTTCCAAGCGACCCTCAGGTGTTATACTGTTGATTACAAATTTGAAGAATCATAGAAATACATTTAAAGCATTATTTATAATAGCATACATTTTAAGATTTGCTGTTATAGGACACTGATTAGTGAATTATGTGTGGTTTCCACTTTCAGCACATTATGAAATCTTAATCGTTAAACATAACGGAAATTATAGGAAATAAGTTGAAATTCCATAGTTATCGTCGACACAAACGTTCTATATATGAGATGCATACTCTGCAATTAAAGATATCCCGCAGATCAAGTGCATTAAATGCATCCTTGTCGTATGCTCAAGTCGTAAAAGCACAAATGTTGCAGGTGGCCACTGCACGCCACTGCACAAACAGCTGCTACATACAAGGCCACGCAGGTGATAAGGACACGTTCACACATTGTAGAGGTGGGTTGCAGAGGCACTGCTGTTGTGATAGCATTAACGGGAGTGAGTGTGCATATTATATTGTGACGCTGGGCTAAGAGCAAAACAATGGGCTGTCGGGGCTACCAGACCGTCGAACAAACAAAGGCGTCCAAGGTTCGACTGCCTCACGCTACTGTGTATGCGTGACTAACAACAATCGAGCGGCAGAACCAAAAGGGGATTCTTCAGAGCCTTCGAAAAACATCTGGTTACGGCATGGTCGGTGTCTTTGAAGTTCGTGAAAGGTCTATGTGACGTCATCCCCGCTATATAAGGAGGCGAGAATACAGCAGAGAGAGAGTTACAGTTACAGAGATGAGTTGCAGTTACAGAGATGAGTTGGTCAGTGCGTCAGTGAATCGACATAGCTATGCGCGTGTCGTCGCGAAGTGAAGGAGATTTAACGAGCGTCGGAGTTAGTGTATGAGACAGAGAAAGTGAACAAAGATAGTGAGAGGACTCAGTCAATATTACGAAAAGCAAACAGTTGTGAATTGTAATATCACGAAAGACTGTAGACTGTGTTAATGTCAGAAGAGAAATGTGTTTTCGTGCTAAACTTTGGAAGAAAAATGAAGTGATAGAAAAGTAACTGGACCTGATTTTGTCGTTTTTGTCAAACTGGTGTCAGGAATGGGACTCGTCGACTTGTCAGTTTGTTACAATATTGTCCATATGAGCTAATCAATTCAACTGACAACTAACAATGAGACTTTTAGGTGGATACTGAGAGCGAGAACATAAAAGAGCAATGAATAAACAAAAACAGAAAGACAACCAGACATCCTAACAAAGTGGTAACCAGACCTGGATGTAAAAATCAGGTGAAAAGTTGCTTGGTGCATGGCAACTGCTTGCTGTTTGTAGAGAACACAAATGAGCAAGAAATTCAATATGGATTTTGAAAGCAGAACGTTCAAAATGGTAATAAATATGATAAACTGTTTTAACTTATCCTTAGATGTATCTGAAGTTATTGTACATTATTTGAATAATCATATGAGGATAGCACAGCAAATTTGCAGCACTTCAGTTTTGTGCGGGAGTGCAGAGCTGCAATCGACGGTAGTTTCTTAAAAGCTACGCCTGAATGGAAAGTGAGATCCCTCGCAAGCGCTTCCCAACGGTACAATAAATATCCCTTGAAATATAAGGAGGAAGAAGCGTAGCATTTACGAATATCCACTGGAGATGTCTCGTTATTAGGAAGAGAACTCTGTAAACCAATACCAGCATGCATATAAGCGAGTGTTTTGATGAAGTGTTAGAGAAAACACGCAGTTTTGGCATAGTTAGAACATTACTTAGTCGAAATTGTCTCAAAACTCTCATTTTTGCTAAGCGCAGAATGAGTTTTATGACAGGGGAAGTGAATTATTATTATATTTTTGCATTCCTTACCATGTAAAATAGTACGCAGAGTAAATATTGCACTTCATTAAAAAATTCCGAGTCGAGATGTTCATGAAAATATATGCTTCGGGATCCCCGAGTAAAAAAAACAGCATTTTAGAATAAGTTCTTATGTGTCCGTCAAGTCTTTGAGTGTGTGTGTGTGTGTGTGTGTGTGTGTGTGTGTGTGTGTGTGTGTGTGTGTGTGTGTGTGTGTGTGTGTGAGTGCGCGCGCGTGCGTGTGTGTGTGTGTAAAAATGACATTTCAGTATCTTCCAAAGATGTGACACAGATTTTCAACACAACTTCCTATTCCAATATGCTTTTTACATTACATTTTCGGAATGATTTTCTCAAAAACGGCTCTAGCTGGCCCGGGTTCGGACCCAGGGACCCGCATGTGTTATTCGTGGGCGGGTTTTCTTAGTTCTCCTGTTTCCTCCGCCACTCATTCCACCAATTGCTCCATCATCACCTTTCCAATAATCAATTTCGCCTGAATTTCATGTAATCCTCTTCCTCACTATCATACTGGTGCTTGGCTGACCACCTGCTCCCAGGTCTTCACTCCGCCAGGTCTATAGATTCCTCTTCTCCCCGACAGGCGTCTGGCCCTAGGCGCAGGCTTGTAAGTCCTAGGGGGTGTAACTCCTACATAAGGAGATTCTCCAAGATGATGTCAATTACGTTTAGCTTGCGATACCTTAGAGCTGGCTAGCATCTAGGTACTGTTTATTAAATCTATTTCATATACCGAGGCGTTAAATTATCAGATACGAATTATCACCTACAGAATCTACCAGAAGTTTAAGGAAACTTGCATATTTCACCGAAATACACACCGTTCTTAATCAGTTTTGTCCAGCGGTCATATGTTACGACAAAAAATTATTTATTCAATGGTACATTTAAAAAACATTTTTAAGGAGTTATACTAATTTCAGTTTTAGAAAAAATATTTTAAATCTTTTTGGAGATGTGACCATGATGTCTACTTTATTTTTCCCTAAAGGGTAGGGCACATATGTGAGAACTATTTATAAATATGACATTAATTATCATATTGTTCATCAGCAATTGAAGTGATGTTCATAACTTTAAAACAAAGCTAAAAAACAGTTTAAATTAGCACTATTTAACAATGGATTTAATCCCACAATGAATGGGCCAGGGAGGTCGGAGTGGTGTCTTTTTATAGTTTACCTATCGTTTATACTGCAAATCGTACCCCCGAATGCTTCTGTGTTGACGTTATGTTGCCGTGACATTCATTTGCACTGTAGCTTCCATTTTGTTCTGGTACGAAAAGAGATTAAGTAAAAATCTGATTTGACTCACATGGCTTCCTCCACTCTTGTACTAAGCATTCTTACAAACTCTTGCTCTTCTCTCTTCGTCTTAGTTGAGATAAAAATTTACAGAAATTATCTTATTACTTATTTCCTTGTAGGTGTAAGGGGAATACAGTAAGCTTTGAACGAAGGTAAAATCTTTTATAACTTTGAGATTCCGTCCTCTTTGCACGGCTAAGATATAAAAATGAATAGCGATCTGCCATTTGACGAAAGTTTAAGTATTCCAAAACTCTCACAAATAACTAGGAATATCTCCAATATCTCCACTCTACAAAAAAATTTAATTCGACATAAACTGTGTATTTTATCGATATCTATATTTGTTGTATAGTAAAATTGGTCTATCTCTTGGGGTTTACCAGTTATGTAAGAGCCGTCAAGAGTAAACCGGACTATTTGGGCTGTAGTCAGAAAATTCAAAATATACGTACATTTTATTTGTCATAAAAATATCTTAAACATGTGACATTTTAATCAACATTTTCCATGTAAAGGGTAGTTTAGGGTGGAGGAATTTTCTTCAAAATCTTCGTGTCGAATCCTTGGAAGATATTAAAGTTAAATACCAACTTCAGCTTTAACAAGTATCTCATTTCAATTTCTTAGGTTGCGACAATAGCCATAAAGAAAAAAAATGACGTAGATAACTGACTGCAGATTTCTAAGAATGTATGGTACTATCCATCGAATACTAAGAATCAAAGCAACACAAGAACAAAAATAAAATTGTAAAAGCAGCGAAAATGACATATGCTAGAACTAAAGACTATATAATATTGGACAATATACCCAGTCAAGACATAAGAATTGAGCTCAAAATATATCCCATTAACGTCCGGATGCAGAAAACAAATAATATTGCCTGCATCACACAGATAGAATGGGGGAATACAGCATAGTGAAACAAATTGAGATATAAACCATTGGGCGTTTCAAAAAAGATGGCTGGAGTAAAGATGGAACACGCTGCAAGTCTAATCCATAAAAGTGAGGAAGACCTACAATAAATATGTAATGAAGTGTTTATGCCGTTAAATGTGCAGCAGATAAAAATGAACTGTTGTAATAAAGGTTTAGAGAAAATATAGACATAAACAGTAGGTAGTGGATAGAGAAATTCATATGAATGTTATACACGAAACTTCGAAGATTTGATTTAACTTTCCACTCTATTTTCATTGCTCTTCATGTTACTATTCCTAATAAAAGTTTAATTGCTAGTAGATCTTATACCGTAAGATGCCCAAGTTTCAGAGTTTATCTTAAGAAGCTTTTCGTTTTGTTTTTGTTTTTAATTGTTAGTAATTAATAATGTAAGCGTTTCCTGCTTATACTATAACACCGGTGATCATGAACCTACAATTATATTGCATTACATGAAAATAAAAACTGAAGTATTATAAGTACTGCTTCTAAATAAAATTAAAATTCAGTGAACTGACCATTTTATCTATAATATTCGTTATTCTACTCTTTTCCTTCAACAATATTTGTTCAGTCGTTTGCTAAACTCCGGTTAGCATGACAATTTGCGAAAATTTAGGAGTTAGGTTTAACTTCCAGTTAAGACGAAATAACAATGGATTATTGTTTATACAATGAAAATTCCTATAGTTCATTGTAACCTATGGTTAATTTCATATATTAGACTGCTTTCTACGACATGAAGAAGTAGCAACGGCAAAACTAATAAGAGATTTTTAATATGCAATTTTTATTGCATATTTTTGCACACACTTTCATTATTAGGGTACTATTTAAATATCCGTAAAGTTTCATCTTTACAGCAGTTGTAGTCTGACAGAAAATGAGGTAATTATAGCAAAAGAATTGAAGCCGTGATACACTTGCATAAAAAGCTATGTGTAATAGGACATTTTTGAGAGCGCATTTAGAATATTTGGAATAAACCCACGCACGTTAAATGTCGAGAAAATAGGCAATACTTTTTTCACAGTAGTACTACATATTCATTAGAAAAATGAGCTAGTTTTAATGATGAAGAAAAACGTAATTGTTTTATTTAAGTACTGTTTGTATAGCACTGATTATCCGATCTGTAAGGCAGTGGGTGTGTCAGTCTTACCTTAAAGAGCATAGAACTGTTCGTGTTAATGACGTGAAACATTTGTTTTGAAACAACCTCTGGCACAAGTTTAATTTCCTAGTTGCGGAAAACGATTTCGCTCTCCTGTGGAATGACATAACGGAAAGATTGATCACACTCCACCTTCACTTACTGCTGCTTCCCTAGAGTGTGAGAGCCATCTATCTTAACCACTAACTGACCATTCCCTCCTATCTTCGGAACTTCCAACAACGAATAGCAACAAATTGCTGCCAGGTCTGTTAACTTATGGATAGTGTGAGGGGAAAAAAATTTCAAAGTGATGGTGGAAACCTTTGGCGCGATTACACAACAATTTATATGCAATAATACTTTGAGACAGTTCGTTCAACAGAAATTGAGCTTTTGCTTAACTCTACTCGTAAAGTAAGTATAAATATTATGCGTAACTGAACTAACCCCGCAGCACAAAAGCCCTTTTCGGGCTAAGGCCTGCCGCCCAGCCGCTGCATCCTCACCTCCGTCCACCAGAGGTGTCATGAGTGAAAGTATTGCATGTATTCCACACAGAAATTCAATTTCGAATGTCACCGAATATATGTTTTAAGTACCCCTGAATCCAAAAATGCAGTTTTAGAAAAAGTTGCGCGCATACGTGTCTCTGAACATCATAACTCAAATTTGTATTTAAGTTCATCTTCAAAGGATGCAACACAGATTTTTAACAAACTCTCAAAGCCCCAAACTACCCTTTACAGGGAAACATTTTCGAAGTTTTAAATTTCCTCAAAAATGCCTCTAATGATTTTACTTAAAATACCAGACATTTAAGATATTTTTAAGACAAGTTAAATCTATATTTTTCTCAAATTGGAAGTCGTTATATTTTTTCTTGGCCATGCAAAGAAAATGGAAGTCCAAAACTACTACATAGGGACAAGCACTTAAAAAAATAACTGTATTGTATTATCCTAATCTCGTTGTAGTTGCTATTCAATAATATCTACAAATTTTTTACTGGATTAACATAACGTAGATAGAATAAGTGTCCATAAGAGTAATTTCTATAGGAGTGAATAGAGAAACTCGTGGAGCGTAACTAAATTTTTAAGGAACTGCTGTATCATTTGACTTCTTTTGTGGTTTAGCTTTTTGTGTATGGGAGGTACAAGATCGAAAATTATAATATTAATATAAAAATATAAAAGTCAGTGTATTGTGTGTATGTGTGGTGTTTCTCATACGCTTCTATACCGTTACACCGATTTCAACTAAACTTGGTACAGATAACCTTTCACACAAACAAAAACTAATTTGTAATTAGGATCCGAAATTCCACTCCATTTTCACACATTTAAGTGTTTAATTTCATGTAATGCCTGCGAAAGCTATATCTATATCTTTGTCAAAGGTAATCCTGGTTCGAATATTGCCAACATAACCGTAATTATTACGTTTTCACGGATGCACAAGATAGCAAAGAAACAGCGAGTTCAGGTAATATTTGTTAATCTCTTTGACATCGATCATGCTGTAATAACACAGTCAAATTTGGACTTTATTTTGTTTTGAATTTCTTGTGTTTTCTTAGTAGTTTTGTGCATCTTGGATATGGAGAGCAAATAAGGTTATAATGACTTGGAATGCGACAACACGGAAGTCACTCAGCAGTATTAACGAGAAATCACTATTAGAAAAGGTGGTATTTGTGGTTGTTAACAGTACCTTTGCATAGCGTATTCTCAGCATTTTTATCCTGCATATTTTTGTCTTTATAGTGTCCTGAGATTTTTAATTAACTCTTAGAATGTCTTCTATATCATTTTTAAATCCACCAAGAAACTTAAAGCAATTGTAACCTAAAGATAAATGTTGTAAAAATAAACCGTCAAACGACGGGCAAAGGCCAGAAGATTAATTGCATTAATTGTATTTGTAAAATATTGTAAAACTGGGTCAATAAACAATGAACGGTCGGGGGAGGTCCGAGGCTGCAGGGCAACTAGTGACTGTGTCTGTGTGTGTTTGTGTGTGTGTGTGTACATGACCGTAATAATGGCGGTAAAACACAAAAGAAAGGGTCGGAAGCTTATCCGCCTGGGTTAACCCAGGCGACTTGAACGTACTCCTGGAGTAGTAGTTTTAGTAGTTTAGAGTTGAGTAGTTGTTTACTTGTGTAAGTCGTCGTATACAGTTAGCTTTTGGTTACCAGAGTGAGTTGGCCAGCCTGTCAGTGAGTACGTGTGTGTCGTCGAGTGATTGTATCTTAATAGTCAAGATATAAGGAACAGAGAGAGCGGAGAAACATATTGAAAGACTGAGAAATATCAGAGGAACAATTATTTGGAAAGCAGAAAGGAACTTTGTTAACAACGAAAACAAAATTGTGCATTTGTAGTAAAATTTAGAGGACAATCAACTTATAGAACAGTAATTGAATTTTGCCGTTTTATTGCATTATATACACAGAGGATGCAAAAATGTATAAATAGTTCGACAGTGTTGTCTTCTGTATTCTAGTGCAGGCCTGGGCGACTCATGGGACACGTAGAGCGACCTTCATTTTTGACCTGCTAAACTTACATTTATCAGTGCAAGGCCGTGAGCAATCTGCGCTCACTGAGCACCAGTTTCTCAACTCTGACTTAGTGTTTAAATATTCGCCATTCAATGCCATTAATTCTTCTCAGAAGGGACTCCGGGCACTAACCACGTCCCATCCTCCACTACTGCACCCCAATAATGACGTCCATTGTGGACTGAGGTGGGGTCGTGGCAACCAGGCGATAAGCCTTGAGCTGCTGCATGACATTTTGTGATCCAGAGTTTAATTTAATTAGAACGTCTAAGGAAATGTCTTAGAAAGACCAACACATTGGTAAATGTTTTAAATAAACTGAACAGTCTCAAAAACTGAACAGTCCTTATAAAAGATGTTTTAGATACCGTTTAGAGTATACCTAAGACATGCATTGCGATTGCGATTCTGAAAATTTGAAAGCTTAGTTATAACGAAGAAGAGGGGAAACAAAGTGTGTTTTTGCGTTATCTAGTAAAGGTAGTTTAAAAACCGGAAGGAATTCAGGAAATGATGTAAAGCCGACGAACAGGGAAATGCTGTTAGAGACGCCCGCCTGGAAAGAATATCCTGTAGGAGAGATCGGTACGGGGAAAAATGCAATGAAAAGCGATTTCAACGGGGAGACATTGAGAAAGAGGAAGCTGCGGATCCTTTATATGTTAAAGAAAAGCGCTTCAACGTAAACAACAGTAGTTCGAGATCGCTTTATCGTTTCACTTTCTCTAATACTTGCTTAAGATTGAGGAATTATGCATTCCATCCAGAAACGTTATGTTAAGATTTTATTGGAAATGCATGAACTGAAAATAAAACGAGATAAATAAACTGCATATAATATCTATCTCTTTGAACAGCACATATCTTTTTGATTTTGTACGAGTATATTTACGTCTTCCAACATAATCTGTAATATCGGACGATGAATGAAATGGATGAAATGGTGCTCATATGAGCCCGAGGTCCATAGAGCTTAATGTTACCCGACATTCGTCTTCTCAGAATAAGGGAAAACCTCGAAAAACAAATATCCGGAAAATTCACCCTAACCGAGATTTAAACCCAGGACTTCATGAATGTGACGTAGACACCCTAGCACCACTGCGTGCTACGCTGAATGTCAGTTAAACACCAAAATTCATACTTAAATCAGACATATTTTAAGGAATCAAGGTGAGCAGCTTTCGTAATATTTCCATTATCACAAAAACCTCCGCATGAAAAACATTAATTATCTATTTTCTTCATAAGCTCCAACGAATTGCACTAAAATATTTTTTCTTAACCCTCTAATGCATAGTGATTAGTTTCCTTGCTGGTTTCTTTTTAAATATCGACGTTTCGATGTCCGGCTGAAAACTAGATGAGTTTAAACGTAGAACATATTGAAAATGTTTATCCGTAGCAGGCTCTTGTTCACTATAAATATGCTAAACAGTTGTTCACATTGATAAGTAGTACCAAATATGGCCAGTAATTTTCTTGTAAAAAGACGCAGCTTGGGAAATGTTTTCGGCAATGATGTGTACAAATCCAAACCAAGTTTTCCTGAACTGCACAATAATGTATTGCTTTGAAGGTTTATTAATTCCAATTGCAGTTCATCTTGGGCTAGCAAAAATTCATATGTAAATGGATCTTTAATATCAGTCGTTTCGTCTATGGCAAGGAAAAATGAACAAAAAGTACTTATTCTCCCAGTCCCGATTAAACCTCACTCATGCCGCATATGCAGCCACCACTGTTCTGTTTACACTGCCACGTGACTATAGCCAGAAACAGACATGCAACCACCAAACCACAGAGGCGGCCAAAATTTTTGAGACTGCCATAATAGATGAAAGGTATTTTAACAAACTGTGTAGCCTTCTTCATTCTTACTGAATTTTACATAACCGGAAAACCATAAACACTGAGAATACTACTGCATGAAAATTTTAAATGTCATTGAAAAACACAATTTTTAAATATAGTTTTTATTCTCTTACCTTTTCCAAGACCACCCGCTAGCCAGTGGAAGCGCACCTACCTCTGGCGCGGGGAACCCACCGATCACCGCTGCCGGCGTGAGATTTTCCCCCACTGAGAGGTCTGGTACGGGGCGCACTCAGCCTCGTGATACCAGTTGAGTAGCTACCCTAGATAGAAAAGTAGTGTCCCTAAAAGCTGAAGTAGTCGCCTTACAGTCGAGGGAGTCGGCGCGCTGACCCCCACCACTCCCATCCCACACTCCTCCGTGGCCAGAGGACTTCTTCCAAAATAGTCACAGGAGGAAAAAAGACCGGGCCTATGCTTGAGACAGGTTTACAATTATTTTTATCATAAATGCAGATAATTTCAATATCATTTCAAAACTTTAAAGTCAATGACTTCATTGGTATACTTTTGTTGTTGGTTTAGGAGGGATACAAAAGGCTGAAGCGAGTAAACTTTTTAAAAAGCGAATTGATGTTCAAATTCCGTGCTTTTGGCATGGCATTGTGAGAAGTAGTAATTTTAGTACTTCAGGAGAAGTACTGGAAAGGTGAAAATCGCAACAAGGAATAAATACCCCGGAAATCGTAAATACTACAAACCACTATTTGATAAAATTTGGTGTTTTAGCGAGATGTACATTTTGCGCGTGGAAAATGTTAACATTTCTGTTATACTTTACTTATTTAAATACATGTCCTTAAGAATGAAGTTTTTCACAGGATTTTTTATAGAAAATTGTAAATATATACATTTTATTAGTCACGTACATATCTTAACAATTCGGTACTTTGATCAAAATTAGTATAAATTTTTTACAAAATATGAAAATGATGAAAAATTCTCCATACAAAGGATTTGGGATTGGAGGAGTTAAGAGCAAAAACAAATTTCGTGCCGTATCCGTGATAGAAGATGTCTAAGTTTGGTGCCTATTCGATATTTTGCTTTTCAATAATGCAATCCACAGTCAGAAAAACACGTGGTTGGGTGTTTTTTGATTTAACGGATCTCAGAATTCGTGTTGTCGGTGAATTGTCAATTGTTTGGGTGGGATATAATACCTCCTTTATCTACTATAGAAAGGTGGTAGGGGAGACAAATATTCTAAAAGTAGTACTGTTTATGTACTTCGGCAATTTTTCCTTTATTGTTAAATAAATGGAGAACATTATTTTACTTAGTAGTTATAAACATTTCATATGTATAAAACTCTAGTGGACGTCATGAATGATGAGGAATACATTTGTTCATTGATGAAACGTTTAGCAGGTGGGTTTAGTTGTATATATTTATTTTCATCTATTTTTCCTCGAACAACATAGAGTATTCTGTACAAAACTAGGTTAATCGCCTCATCACTCCCTCCAGTTGTAACTAAGGTCCATTCGGTAATAAGCTCATTTTATGTAGGTAGTTGGCTGTATAACTTACTATTGTCTGTCGGTGCATCCTTAATACTGCACGTAAGAACAGTAGAAATGTCAACGTAATTAAAATAAATTTTCCACACTACTTGGAAGAACTCTTGCACTGCCAAATAGTTAACTGCAAGAAGCAAAAAATAAACTCCCTTTCTAGTAAATTCTTAAACCGCCGGGATCAGATACTCATCAGATCTGCAAAATTATATAACAAAATATTGTAACAGTGTATCAATATAATATCTTATTTTACGCATGTTGACAAGAACTGCAACAATTACATGTCGTGATAAAAGACAATGTGACAAATCCCACTTCTGACACCAAATGACAAATGACAGGCCCAGTCACTTTCAATGTCATTTTATTTCTCTTCTAAAACTGAATTACAAAAACAGCCTTCTATTTTATCGTTAACACAATCTACAATTTGTCGTGAGCTTGCAGCTCATAGCTGTCCTGTCATATCATAACCTTGACACAAACGGCTCAGAGTCGTACTATTCTCTCTTTCCAACAGCTGTTTCCGATAATACACTCACTAAAAGCTGCTTCACACAACAAACAACTCCAGCGCGGTGATTAAATGTCTAAAACTGTCTCTGACGGTACACGCACTCAAAACTCTCCCAACACTGACTGCACACAACACACACTTAAAATATAATGCTAACTCAATACTCAGTTCTGAAAAAACTGCTCTAACGTAGGTTCGCTTATATAGCGATACGAAGTGCCGGCGAATTCACCGGAAAATACAACATTTTTGGAAAAAAACTTTTGTAAAGAAGCCGGCAGTAGAAAGATTCTCGAACATCTAAAATTGATCTTTGTTCCGCCCGTGTATTTTTGCCTTGTTCACCGGTCGCATGTTGCCTAGCAACTAGTGGTGTGAGGTGTTTGACCTTGAGCGTCTTCGAGGCGTGCGGCAGCCTTTACAATATTATGTTGTAATAATGTTAAAATGCTAAGGTCATGTGAAATAATTTTTCTTATTGCGCTATGAGACTAAGCAATTAAGAGACTTTAAATAAAAATACCATATGTATTGCATCTCTGCGGGCTAGAACACCTTCTCTGAGCGGATCTGACATATCGCATCGTGAATGCAAGAGGTAACTGGAGGGCAGGCCTACTCAATCTTGGCTTATTAAAAAGAAATTCCCAAATGTATGTAATTATTCCTAAATATTTTCACCCAGAACTTCTAAACTTGTTTCAAGCATCTGCTAGATATTCCTTGTGAATTTGTTTCGAATAACTGATAGCTAAAAGAAATCCAGGGGAGCATTTCAGCATCCTCTGTCTTCACTGCATACAAAAGGGAAACTCCATTCACGCAAAACATATTAAATAGAATCAAGAAGTGGCTGAACATAAGCACTCAGTTTCTAAATACCCTCTCTCAGTTCAGGTATATTGCCAGTCAGTAACGTCCTCAGCAGTGCTCAGTTTTAGCTGCACTTGATAGACAAAATATGTAGTTATAGTTAAACTGATGATGTCATAGAAGACCTGCATGAAGAAATCATCCACACGAGAGCTATTGTAGTATGACGGCGAGCTAATATTTCCTCAAAACACTGTCGTGCTTCAGACTGATCTATGATACTCGACAGCCCATCCTTTGTGACATACAGAAAGCAAACATCAAAGAGAGCTTCACAACAAATTATGGCTAAGGGACATCTGTTTTGCAGTGGATATGTACGTCATGCTTGCGGACTATGGCATTGTTATTGATTTAATGGAACCTAGTCCACTCTACTACAAAATAGAATAAGAGGTGCTCACCAAAGTAACAGAAAACCCAGTTTTTTTTATTATAAATTAGATTTTGCCTGTGGCACTTATGTTTGAGTTGAGATCAGAACAGAACATAGCTACAAATTAGCAAAGTTGTACTGAATTTGTCTTGACTGACACGACTGGTGGCGGCCGACGGCTTTGACTCATAGCAAGTATCAGGTTGAATGACCTAGCTCTGTGGTAACCCATAATCGTTCTTATAACTTGGTGTAAATATATTGTGACACAAAGGACAAAATCTAGCCCAATTATTTTTCCTGTCACTGTATTTCCCTTCTGACTGCACAACAAAACAGTTCTTTTACTGACGTTAACAGAGTCTACAGTCTCTCGTGATATAACGAATCAACTGTTCTTTCCTCGTAACCTTGACTCACTCCTTTCTGTCTTTCTTCACTTTCTCTGTCTCTCAAACACTAACTCCGAAGATACGATCACTCAACACTCATCAACTGGTCCGTTATCCTTCACGAGGCGTTCACGACGACCGTACACACGCAGCTGACAGACACACAATAAAAGAAGAAACTGCCTGACTAAAAACTGCTTGCCCTCATGCGCTCCACAAGCTTTTATATCGGCCATGCCGTAGCCAGTGAAAATGCCCCTTTTCTGGAACTGGCCGACAACCAGAAGATTCACTAACAATCTAGAAAACCCCTTTTGGTTCTGCCGCTCTGATTATCACATGTTTGCTCGCATGAGATGTGGCGCAGCTTGACTTTGAGCGCCCTTGTTACGTGCCGCACCTACTAGGTGGTGTGAGGTAGCTTGACCCGGCCGTCCTTTGTTGTGCGTCGCAGCCAGTGTCACACTATGACATGAATTACCCCGCGATACGTGGGGGACCAAAGCACGCCTTTTGATATAGTAGGTACCTTAAACACGTGCACTGTTTGTGGGTTCACAAGAAGTATGTAGTCAAACATAATTCGAAACTTTTGGTTAATATGAAGTAGCAAATAGTATGAATATAAAAAGCTATAAGCAAGGCTTATGCAGTCATGTCCGAATAAGAACATATTTCTTGATGTGAATTTTGCAATATTTCGACTGCAGAAATTTAAGTTTCGATAACCAGATCTGATTTGTTAGTATCAGTATGAGAAAAACACCGGGTGGATTCGTCGCTACTGCATGAAATGATTCTACATGTAACGGTACTGTGAAAGTGGCGGGCTGCTGTTGCGTTACTCAAGAGAAACTTGACACCATATTTATAATATATGAACATTACAGTAATGCATGTAATGTGTTTTGAAGTACTAATTTTAAATACAATGTTAAGCTGGTACTGCTACGGAAGTGGTGTTAGAGAAGTGGGATTAAAGATAGGATGTTTCAGTTTGTTTGAGTTGTTATTCGTATTGGAGCAGAAGCATGCTTTTTGGACGCCTCACGTTAATACAACAGTTTGAAGTAACAATGTGTTCTTGTAGGTGAAGCCGATGCCTTACACCGCTTGACAACATCTCGAATTTCTCTGTTTATTTCGCTCCTGCCGCCGGTCGAGCACGGAGATTCCTCTCCCGGGGTATGCGTGGATTTTGTGTTCAGAAAGGACACCCTAATTACTTATTATTGTTATAAAGTCTTTTAATGTGTGCTTCCAATACCCCAAATGAGGTATTGCCGACCGATAAGAATTATGAAACAACTCACCATCCAAACTCGCATATAAACAGCCAGAAAAAAAATTCGTGGCAGTCGGTCTCAATTTATACCACGTGATATCGCACTTAGACACTCCAAAGGACAATGATTTGTTCGCTTTGACCAATTAATTTAGAGTGTGCGATTTCTCTGAACTAACATATAACGCTATCTTGTCGTTCTTCCTTAAAACCTTTACAACTCCCACTTCTTGGCTCTTGTAAATCCAAGAGGCTAAGCTTCCTACGTGCGCTTTCACTATTAAATCCTTATTGATAATTATTAATCTACTTACTTTTTAATTATATTTTAAATTATCAATTTTCTGAATGTGTAATTTCGGTATCAGTACTTCAATCACTCTGCAATGAGACTTCGTTTTTACAGTGTTGGTGGTTCAGCAAAAGCCGGTAAATTATGATGCTTTGCAGAATTAACTTCAAAGTTATTGCTGCTCTTACATTAGTTCCTTAGTCACTGCAGCACGCTAATTATTTATTTGCTACCACTTCCCGCTATAAATTCTCTAATTCGGCTTTTTCGTGTATTCCAGATATTCTATTTCTTACTGTATTTCTGCACGACGGATGATTAAACTCGTCTCTCGTAAGGCGCTGTTCTTAATTCTATTTTAATATATTTAGCTCTTGGAATTTATTAATAAATGCATACCAACTCTGACATTACTTCTCGGAACTTCCATCACTCAGACGTATATTACTAATGCGGTATTCAAGTTATTCTATGTCGATGCAATTACTATTCGCGTCTTCGTCTTCTGTTCTCCCGTTAAAGTTTTGTCAAAAATTGTGTGTTACATTCATATGCATTTGCCTACCCATTATTCAACAAACGCATTCTTCTAACTACTTTATGTTAATCGAGATACAATATTTATAGAAATATTTCCTTGTAGGTATGAGAATAGACATATACACTAGGTTTAAGCAATAGTCAAACATTTTAAGAATTAAGCGCTTTGTGATGACTTTGAAATTCTATTCTCTTTGCATCACCAGAAGCGAAAAAACAAATGTTTCGAAAACGCCTAACCCTACGAAAAATGTATTTGACATACATTGTGTGCTTTAACAAGATTTAAATTAATTATTTTAATTTTTTTTCCTGTCGATCCTGATGTGAGGATATGAGAACTTACTTCAGCTTTAAAATTCAATGGCATGAAATTTTGGAATGGTGTTTAACACCCTTTCTCAAGACACAGGGTACCACAGATTGTGACATTGGTGTTACATGAAATGAATTTATAATTAGCTAAGACAATGTGAGAACAAAACTTCCATCTGCAATGTTAGGTTTGACAGGAAGAGCTGGGAGGAACCTCAGTAAGGGAAGACGGTCAAGATTTGAACCGCGGACTTCTAGTTCACGAGTTCATGCCTTAACCCCTTCGACTACTACTAGTGTTGTGTTCAATTAGACAAGATACTGAATATTGATGCATGAATAATATATTACAGGTTACACTGAATTGCACTGATGTGCTAAATCTAAACAAATTACATAATATATGCATGAAATAAATACGTATATCAATGAACCATCTCATAATTACCCTTTCAAGGCATAAGTTTGTCTCTCTGTCGATGCTCCATCACTGAAATTCAGTTGCTAAAGTCCTAGAAGACTGAAATTAGATTTGGAAAACCTGGGTATAAGAACATGGACATTGGTGAAGATAGTTCTGAAAATCATCTTCGTTTTTGCTAGTACTATGAATGCGTGCAGAAACAAAACCAAATATATCCATATATTATCTTAAACAATGTAAATGTTTACGATTTATAGAAGAGGCAAAGTATTTGCAGACAAAATTACTATGTGAAAAGATTACGGGATGATTTGAATTTTTTCTCTTCTTTTGTTCAACGGATTTTTTCTCTTGTCTACTGATCCCAAGGTCATGGGCTCAAACTCGGCTAGGACCAAGGTTTCAAAGTGTGGAGAGGGAGATACATATAGGTAGAGAGAGAGAGAGAGAGAGAGAGAGAGAGAGAGAGAGAGAGAAGGAGAGAGTAGAAGAGAAAGACAAGTTAAGTGCGTGTCAAGGTTATGAGAGGACAGTACAGCTGTGAGTTTCAAGGTCACGAAGAATTACAGATTATATTAACGATAACAAAGAAAACCGTGTTTTGTGATTCAATTTTAAGGAAAATAAAGTGTCAAAGTAACTGTGTCACAATGTTTATTTTTGTTTTCGCAGCTTATTATGCACTGTTCACTTAATTGCGAACATTCTTCTATTTCCTTCACTACATGTCTCTCTCCCAGTGTTTTACTTTCACTGGAAAACATGAAATTGGTGCTTTGAAAACTGGTGCATTAAAACACCTTTTTTATTGAGAGTTGGTAACATTTAAAACACAATCTTGTGTCTTTTCCTTATACTTGTAATTACTCAAATAACGTTGCTGTTGTGCATGGCGTAATTTGGAAGTTTAATCTTTCGTATCACGTTTTATTTTTTTCCTATCAGTGGGAGCTTTTTACTTCACGCTATTGTTACAGATCACGCTTGACGTGTACGCAGTTTGTATTCAGAGTGGCAGCCAATTAAGTTGTCCCGGTTTCCAATTTTGATTATATGCTGCTGCAAATAACAGCGGCGTGATGGCTTTAATCCGTACGCCCAACATTTTGTACACTACACTAATTAGCTGCAGAAGCTCAATAACCTTTTAATTTTCTATTCGTACCTGCAAATCCTGTTCTGTTATTTTTCACATCCAATTTAGGTCTTTTTGAGCAGTAACTATATATTTTTCAGTGAAACATTTTCCGCAAAGGTAGCATCAGTATGGGTGCGTAGTAAGTATTATGATTATTTAAATTGCTTTTAGAAAATGCTATGCAGCTCACTACTGCTTCTCCTAGGAAAAGTGACACAAAATAATTTTTGGGGTATTTTACAGTTGCTAACGAAAGCAGTGGATAAAACAATTCAGTATAGCATGATACAGTTCAAGATATTAAAGGGCTATTTTCATTAAAACACACAGGAAATAGTTTGATGTCTGTTTAAGCCTCTGTTGATCGCTAGGGGCCTGAGAGACCCCTAGATTTATTTAAAGATTATGGTTTTCGGACGTACTCCCCTACGTAATAGCTTGACTAGGACGTCTAATATTACACCTTACTCGACTGTTTGGTGGAGCAACAACCTTATCTGTTTATTTCTTTAGCTGCAAGAATGACTAATTGGTGGTTTCGTGTCTCAAAGGTCAACCAACACCTGCGTGCCTGCTCTAATTACATATTGTTGGCTTGTTCTTCCTCGTTGGTTATGCAATATTTCTTTGTCTTTACAAGTAGTACGTTACTACTACCCACAAACAGGAGTACGATCTACAAAATCCTAAGGATTTGGAAGAAGTGCGTCTAGTTTGTGATGATTTCTGACACGTGTATGATGACTTATATGAATCAGATGGTTCCAATTCTGAGGATAACCTGAAAATGAGATCTTTAGATTCAGAAACTGATCATGAAGTGGATAAAAGCAACCTGTGTGATAACATGTATTTTATAGGTAACATCATATGCTTATCAAAATTATTATTACTGTTATTATTATTCAAATTACAAGTTACAAACATGAACAGCGTGTAGCATACTACAAATCATAATGTATTGTGTACTCATACCACATTTTATCTATCTTTGATCTATATCTATAATCGCTCCACTCTTAGATCCAAACTTGATGTAAACACAAGGGTCAACAATTAACCCGCGATACGTGCAAAACCAAAGGACACCATAAAATATAGTACCTGAAATAATGGCGATTATCTGCGACTTTTCAAGATGTATGGTAACCCCGGTAAAGACGTATATATTTAAGCTAAACAAACATAAACATGGGAATGAAGGTAAACTGAGGCTTAAAAAATTAATACAACCATATAAGCACAAAAATATAGCGCGGGCTTACTAGGCCCTGCGCAACCAACGGTGTTCTACCAGGGCGCGTTGTAGTTAAATATCATTCCTTTAAACTATATAGCGTTCCACTCTTAGAAGACAGTATGGAGTTAAATGGGACATCTCTGTCTCTATCTAGCACATACAAGTTGCCATTAGCCGCGTCCTTTTCTACCCTCGCGCTGTTGCCAGACTACTTATAGCATGGTATAAATATTCATTTGTTATAAATTTCAGGTTTTAACACATTATCCTATGCAGAATTTTTTTCTCTATCAGGTTATATCCTTTTCAGAGTCATTATACATTTCTATAGGCCCAAATTTCTTCAGAAAACGTTTTTTTCAATAGAAGTCCGAAATTTGCTGTTTCTACACTCATCACGCGCTAACTAACAAACTAACTGCTAGAATGCATCTATATTTTTTACTTAGGTAGAGTAGACCATAGTGCTACTACCTGCCTACTTTGAATTCTCTATGTTTACCCAGTTAAGTGTTATAATTTTTTAAATTAAATATTTTCGGAAAATTTTATATCTGTGCACTGCAAAAGTTACGCAGTGTGAAACTTTTTTGTTATTGAGTTTACATCAGGGAACCAGCGAGAGCAAATGTTGAGGAAGGTTGGAGAAAGTTTTTAAAATAAACCAAAAGGCAGTAACCTCTTTCTTTTATCCAGTAAGGCAAACAAAAGGTATTCATCTATTCAGCGCCAGGCCTGACACAGAAGATAGTATAAGGAGCAGCACTAACATTAGTTCGAAAGAAGCCGTGTGTGTAACTGTGAGCTGTTATTGCGTTATTTGTTTAATATTTTTGTAAATATTTGTAGTTATGGAGGGGGAAGCTAGGAAGAGACGATATGTTGGTAAATTAAGAAGTAAGGAACGCCAAATAATTATGAATGTGTTAGATTATTTTTGAAGCAAAATGCGTGTAAGGCAGTAAAAGAAACAGCTAAGGCTATTGAGTGTTCAGAAGCAGTAGTGTATAGGATTAAAAAGGAAGTAATGAAAGGACTTCTAAGAACGCCATCGAAAAAGAAAGCAAAAAGGGTGGGACTACACAAAACGCTAGGTTAACGCAATATGATTGAATAGTGCAAGGTGGATTGCGGCGAATTGTTCATTCTTTACAGTTTGCAAATATTCCACCCACGCTGAATATAATTTGTCACGGGTCAACAGTGATGAGACCCTATCAAATTTCTCAAGGGCCACTCTTAGTCGGTTCTTACATGATTTGGGGTCCGAATATGAAAGAAGGGGTAAGAAGTGCATATTAATAGAAAGAGACGATACCATCAGATGGCGACATAAATATCTAAAAATACGTAAAAAGGTTTAGGGACCAGGGGAAATCAATTGTTTATACAGACGAGTCATTTGTAAATTTAGGTCATACAGTAACAAAGGCATGGAGGAATACCAAAGTTAAAAGTGCCCATCTCGTCAAGCAGCAATTGAAGGACTAAGTACAGGACTCTGGTCACCTCGGGGTCGCGCGCGGAGAAAGATTCGCAACTAGTACATGTTGCAACACTGCGCTCCATTTAACGTGTACTGTCTTCTAAGGGTGAAACGCGCTTTAGATTCCTGATGATAACGTCACATGTCTGGAACACAAAATCTGGTCCTGCGTTCTAATGGTGATGACAGTCCAGAATCATACGAGGTACATTGAATGAACAGTTACAGAAGTGGAGGAAGATCATGAGATATAAGGTAGAAGTGAGCGATAGCTGTATGTCTTCTGCGTGAACAACTTGGACCTTGTGAAGAAAAGAAATCATTGGATATTAAGGAGAGCGAGGAGTATAGACGTCCTGTAGTTTACTTGTAGATGAGCTGTTCTAATGCTGCTTGCATACCTGCTGATGTTCTTGTGGATATATCTGAAGAAGTCATAGTGTGGTATTTCATAGTTCTTTAGAGGATACTTTCATGGCTCCTTTAGCTGCAGCGTCAGCTTTCTTGTTCCCCTTTGATGTCAATGTGAAACGAAGTCCAGATAAGTTTACCAGATTGAGTTGCTGTATTGTATTACATTAATAGTTCTGCAAACAATGGGTGACATGAGTTCTGTGATGGAACGCTAACAAGACACTCATAGAATCTGTGACAAAGGAGTCATACTGTATGTTGTCTAGGATGTATTCCAGAGCGAGGCGGATTGTATATACTTCACTCGTGTAGGTGCTAATGTAATTAGATAGACCATGTAGCATCATGTGTCCAGGGAACACTACTGCGCAGTTTTTGTCAAGTTTAGAGGCATCATATAAATGGCAAATAAAGATGAATTTCATGTAATCTTGAAACATATTTCACAAAATAGAGTTCTTAATAGTAAATTTGCTGTATCTGGATATAGAGATATCAGTAGATGGTGGTTTGAGCTTCGAGGATGCTATTAGTTGACAGAAACAGAGAATTAGTTCAGATAATGTGTGTTAAGTTCCTTAGCCTTTTCCTTGCAAAAGAACATTAGGTGATCGGCGAATAAACATGCCTTGACAGGAGAATCAAAACAAAAGATCACGCTGTTGATAGTCACCAGGAACAGCGCCACTCTTAGTACTGAGCCCTGAAGTCTGCCATTGTCCTGTGAGACGATCTTTGAGAGTTCTCAATGCGCTCTTATATACACGTATCTGGTGGTTCTGGAGGAATTTCTAGTTCTAGACAAACGTGTTTCTACCTAAGCCTTGTTCTTTTAAAGTTTTAATGTAGGCACGTCAGATCATACTACAGGCTCGTTCGATACCCATGCAAACAATAACCAAATGTCTTTCACAGAATTTTTTATTAATTTGTTTCAAGCATTAGAAAGCATTAGCCTAAGTGTCCATAGTTTTAGTTGCAGCTATTGTGAATTGCTGAAGAACTTGGTGTTTTCTACGAACTATCACAATCACTTGGTCATTACTTCTTCTAGCAGTTTGTACATCGTGCACTTACAGTTATGGGATAAAGATTGTCTGGCAAAGAGTCGTTATTAGGTTTGATTATAGGAATTAATACAGAGGCACACCACTAATCTGGTAAACAATTGAAAGACCACTTGTAGTTGAAGATATGCAACAAAAAATTGTTTCCATGAAATTAAATGTTTGGGTAGCTCGTAGGGAATATTTTCAGGGCCTGCACTGCCACTGTTGCTTGATGTATAGCGTCTTCAACGTCAAGGGTTCTTGCAAACGTTGTTAGTTCCAATCATATCATTGGGTATTAGTTTCCTTTTACCTCAAGAATGCTCTGGCTGATACTAGAATCATTATGTAATCTGGAAAATATGGTAGGTAATGTGTCAGAGTGTAGATGTGCAATGAAAGAAGAGGATCCGAAAGCTGGGAGATGTGATATTATTCTAGTACGTCGGTTACCACAAATAGTGGGAATCTTGTGTCACAATTTCTATAGAATCAGTCTATTTAGGGAAGATAGGAACATCAACCAAGATGTTTATTTGCTGTTTTTAATTTATCTGTGAGCTGCGGCTAGTAACACTCGGAATGCTAGTTTGCTTTTAAGCTTGGGTTTCTCATGTATTTGCTGCAATTTGACACATTTCGACAGTATCATCCCACCATCGGACAGTCTGAATATGTAGACATACTAGAAGTAGAAATATAGACAGTTGAGGAAAATAAAGTGCATAATTTATATTCGTTTCTGAAACAGACTGTATCGGTTCTCTAGAGTGGAAGGAACTGACTACAAAAATTAATGCTGTTCGCTTTATAAAAGTTCCATGTGGGTTTCAGCTTGTGTGGAATGATACCTTTAATGAAACAAATACACCACCATAATTGGCACGAAGCAAGTTTTTGCGAATAAAGTGGTCATCTGAATACAAACGCAGATTCTGTTTTTAAGCTTGAAATTAGTAAGATATGTGTGCAACTTAAGCAGGATCTCAACAAGACATTGCAGATCGTTTAGGAACCTTGTGTGTGATTTGTCCATGTGCCCGTGCATACGGACATAAATGCAACAACCCCTCTGTTTAGTTACACTTTCACTCGTGTTTAAGTATTTACATAAAAAGAATGTAATTGTTTATGACGAGCTTCTTGTTAGATAGACATGCTTAGAAATCCAAGGCTTACTCTATATGAACAGTCTTATATTTTGCTATTATGGCGAAAAAACTGTTTTCCCGGTTACAACTAGGGCTACGTTAGATATTCATGTTGCTCACTGACAGCATAGGTCGCCACTGGTTGACTTTGGATTCGGGCTCAATAAACCGATATAGTTTCTCTTACTGAATGCAAATGGGGTGGACACGTGGCCAGGTTACCAGACGACAGGTGGATGTGGGACCCCCGTTGACAGGAGGCTTCAAGACAGACCCAGACGCAGATGGGACAACTTCTTCAAGGACCAAGCAGGTCAACAATGAGACAGAAGAGGGTGGAAATCCTTCGAGAGACAGCTGTGTGTGAACTAAGAACACCACATGAGAAAGACAGTGAAAGCCGGTGTGAGAACATAGTTAAAGAAGCTCAGTTACTAATTTTAAATAGGTTATATCTAACGTGGAACAGCTCGCCATGTTAGGAAAAGTTAAACTTTCCCATAATAGGAGGCCTTCGCTCCTCATGGGACACATAGGTTACCCGTATCTTTATCTTTATCTTTAACAGAAGAGTGGGAGGAGGATACTTTTGGGGCATTGGTCTTCGTTGTAACTTACATCCAAGTTTCTTGACACTCTTACTAACGTAATTTTTAATGGATAAACCAATTTTGTCACCATTCACAATCTTTAGGATCCCTATTCTCACCTTTTCCCGGATTAATTAGTTGTGACCAACCATCCATTTCATTAAGTGTTAAGGTCTACATCATTATATATTAAACGCTAAACTTTATATCATAATATATATCAAACATATATGTTTACGAGTAATAGAATTATAAATTATCAAGAAAAGAGTAAGTCTTCTCACATGCTAAAAATAAGGCATATTTTGTTAAAATAACATGTGCACGCGAATGTGAGCTAGTTCTCAGAAACATGCATTAATGTACCGCACCACAGGTAAAAAAGGAACGCTTTTATTGAAAGTATTTTTGGCGCCAGACACAATAAGTTACGATTAGGTCGGGTTCAGGGCCTGCGTATCATATCTCAGATCTAAATAACCAGCATGAGAAATTCAACTGTATGTGGGCATATAATAAATGCAAATATAAGTGCAGATAATAAAAATAATTAATACTTTTGAGGAGTAAAAAAGATTGATCGAAAATGTCACGTGATCAAGAAAAGTTGGCAAACTGGTGAAAGAAGGGACATTTTGTGTCATGGGGAGAATGAGTTTTTTTCGGGCACGGCACTCGGCAAACACACCTTCGTGGGTTAGGTGAGTGAGTTTAAGGGCCAGTCGACAACTAAGTTGTTTGGGCCTGTTTATGGGTCGAAATGCCTCGATGAAAATATGCAACAGACCTAGGGAAGAGTGTTCACAAGGTGTTAAGATTTTCCCCTATTTCCCCTCCCTTCGTGGCCACAAAAGCCCAAAACCGGAAAAACCAACGGGAAAACCGGTTCCACCCAATGTGTGTATGTACATATGTGTGTAAGGTGTGCTCTGTTCACACCTTCGGAGTAATGTTTCTCAGGCCTGACGTACAACTTAAATTCGAGAATTTTTATTTTTATGAGGGATATATTTGGCACGGCTGGGGACTGGCTCATACGTAGAGTTAACATCACGAGAAATAAGACAGTCGAGTTTGTTTTACCACATTCATGCGACGGCGAATGTAACAACAAGCAGTGAAAATAAGCTCATTATAATAGAACGAACATACGTGTGCATTCGTTCAGCTAAGTAGGTAAGCACAGACACAGGAATTACGTACAAATGCCCGGAAGCAGCCAAGAAAAAACCTCAAACTCCGCATAACCTCAAATACAGAGCACCCGTTGATACCTCCATCCGACTGTCACCAAGAGTGAGGTGAGAATGCACCGTCTCAGACTAGACAGACGTTCCCAAGTCTTAAAAATATAAAAAAGTTGCTTTTTAAAACACTTAGGCTTGCCATCCTCACTTTTAAGCCTTGGAAATAAGCTATGGTATATTCAGGGTTTGTAAATGAGACGATTAAAGAAACTTAATGACCCTATGTTTTGATCACCACCACCACCACCACCACCACCACCACCGCCGCCGCCACCGCCACCGCCACCGCCACCATCAGCATTATTATTCATCATCATTATGTACTATTAGTATTAACGAACACATTAATGAATTAAGGACAGGTGCAGCAATGTGAATATTTCCGATAAGCACTTCAAAAGAGAGTCGACGGAAGTGACTACCCTCTCCTACTCTAAAGAAACAAAGAAGAAAAGAACAGAAAGATCAGAGAGGTCTATTTCGATAGGATTTATACCCGATTGTGCGCCACTACGTCATAAGTCATAACCATTAATCTTAGTTAAAGGGAATTGCTAAAACGCGATCCATTCTATGGCAATGGTCATCATCTCCGGATACGCTAGAGGATAAACAAGCGGGTTGCTGTTAGTATACTCTTTGTAGAATTTTATGAACCTCGCTACTGATTGTAATTTCCTATTTCTTAATTTTCCAACGTCACCATTGCGCCACAACATAGATATACACTTAACTAAATGTTTTACTGAAGCAGAAAGTTATACCTTACTCTTAATTAAAAATGGAAATGCTCTTCCTAAGTTTAGAGAGCTAAAATGTTTGCCTAATTTCGAAGACACGAAACTTCGGAGAGTGCTTCATGGTATTCCTCTGGGTTCTGAGGATAAGGAGAAAGAAAATAGAAACCACCTAATGAAGTACATCTGTCCTTCCCGTCTGTTTTCCTGACTTTTTAAAGCAATTCTCGCTGTTTTTGCATCAGCCACGAAACACAAAGGAAACTCATTTGGGGTGGTGGTTCTTCCCAGTGCTGCAGCCTCTTTCAGAGAAAATCTCTCGCAAGCATCAAGGTGATGGGGAAGAGAAAATGATGTAAGTTTGCATTCTAAACGATACATCTCTTATTGCTTGTTCATTTGCCGAATTTAGGTAGAAAACCTCTGCTTTAAATAATATTCTGTGTTTATTAAGAGACAGAAATTGTGGAATTTAAACTACATCGATACTGGTTTGAGTACTGGAATCAAAGCATTTTGGTTACTAAAATTTTATTGAAATCTTGTCACTACTCACGAATTTCAAATAATTATTACTTTCTCTACTACGTTTAGTAAAGTAGAGGAAGTATTGTATTCCACCCAAAAATTCGATGCCGAAATTTCACCGGAAATACATGTTTTGAGGCCCCCTGAATACAAAAAAGAAAACAGTTTTAGAAAATGGTCCGTGTGTGTGTGTGTGTGTGTGTGTGTGTGTGTGTGTGTGTGTGTGTGTGTGTGTGTGTGTGTGTACAGGATAATTCAAAAAACAGAAAGTCGGTTAAAAACTAAAGTTGGCATTTAAGTTTAATGTCTTTCAAGGATGCGACAAGTAGATTTTGAAGAAAATTGTCCACCCTAAACTACCCTTTAAATGGAAAACTTTCCGAAAATTTTGATTTTCTTGAAAATGGCTCTAACGATATGTTTAAGATATTTTTATGACAAATGAAATATATATATATTTTGAATTTTCTGTGTATAGCCTATGTAGTCCTGTTTACTCTGGATGATTTTTTAGTAACTCGCTAAGCGTAAGAGATAGACAAAATCTTACTCTACAAAAAATGTATATCTCGCTAAAACACACAATTTTATGTCCGAGTAAATTTTTTAATAGAAGAACCATTCGGAGTTATTCTTTGTTATTTGTGTCAATTTTGGAAAACTTCTTTCGCCAAATGCAACATAATTTTTAATTTTTTATATGATAGCCGCGCAAAGATAACGGAATCTCAAAGCTTTAAAAGGTTTGACTGTCTCTCAAAGCCTACTGTATTCTCGTATTCCCCTTGCACCTACAAGGAAATAAGCAATAAGATAATTTATACAAATGTTTATCTCAACTAACACGGAGAAAATATAGGAATAAAAGTTAACAAGAATGATTAGAACAAGAGTAGAGAAAGCCATGTGAGTGCATCACATCAGATTTTTATCTACTACTATAATAATCAGCAATGCCTTAGTTCGTAGTTACTAGACAACAAACGCTATACCTACTTTAATTTCTAACAAAACCAAAACATGCTCTCAAAATACAGGTTCAACGAAACGCAAAATGCACTTAGTCATCTATATCTTATTATTCTTGCTAATAAGATGCATTAAAAGAAAACGTTTTTCCCCTAATTGGTAGTTATTGTGATATTACAATTACAATTGTAATACATATTGGAGGCACATTTTCTTTAGTATCAGAAGTATTGTTTCTCACAGCTTTGAAATTAAGCTTTCTACCGTAAGTATTGGATCAGTAATTTTCTTATTGCATTAGTTGCATCTTGAACTGCTTGTAAAATTTGTCCTGACGATCCGTGAAAATCACCTTTTCCACTCATTTTGCTTTAAATACGCATACGAGACTAAGATCCAAAATTGCAGAATATAGCAACAATGCTAATGTATCGTGTATTTTGTTTCTAAATATACCCTTTTTGGAATGAATAAATTTAATTAAATATACAACATATAATAAAATTCTCTTACCGTAAATAACATATTGTAGACAACACGTTACAAAACATGTGAATCGTGGATACAGGAAGCTGGTCAGTATGTGAAGGAAAAAAGGTGGTAAAAAACCGATGACTTATGGGTAAAAAGTAAAATTAAACCAAGGAAGGAAGCTGTGGCAACTGTTCGACTGGAAACTGGGCATGATTGCTTACCAGCACATCTATATAAAATAAAAATATATTAGACGGAAGAATGAGTCGTGGATTAAAGAGTAAAAGACATAAAAGCTAGTCCTTTTAACTATTGACTCATTTGTGAGTTTATTATAAAGCCATATTACTGGTAATTATGTTTATTATATTTGTATTATAATTGTACATTATAATTAATTTCTAATGGGATGTCCGAATTTACATTACGCAATACTCAGAAATATAAGAGGGAATTTGAAGATTAAAAAAGTGATAAGAGTATTTAAACAAGAATGAGCTTATTTCTGTTTTTACGATAAGTTACACGCCTGCTAATGATGCACACAATCCACAAAGTGTCTCAATAGCAGGTAATGTGTAACTTGAAGCTTTTAGGGGACTATTTACATTGTGTATTCATGCGCTGTATTTAATAATTACGCTAGAGACTACATTAATTAACTTGATAGTAATAGGGAGCTCATAAATGAATCGTTCATACTGGACGTTTCTGCTCTAAACTGTGAACCAACCATTTGATTTTTAATGAAAGCATAATAAAATATGGTGAATCTACCCATTTCACAACTTTCACATTACATAACGTTTAGTGTTACCGTTTTTGAATTTAAATACCGACGTTTACTGGCTGCTCTGAAAGCGAGTATCCTGGAACATGACCATTTCATAGTGCATTTCCTTGGATACAGACTGTGGGTAAACAAATATACCGAAGTATACGCTGAAAGTAATCAATGCTTTAGATTCCAAAGAGTCGTATACAATTCAAATGGCAAAATGCCTATTTTCAGTGGATTTTTGAGTAGTATAAATCTCATTAAGAACTTTTGTTGCTTATCCAATGTCATAATCTCCTAAGAAACATCTGAGTTATACACGCCAAAGGCTATAAGCATAGTGTAAGAAGTATGTGTAAAAATTAAAGCCGGAGAAGTTAGGAAAAACACTACATTACTCTAGAATGAGTTAGACAAAAACCTATTTTTTCAATAATGCGTTTTACGAAAGTCTTGCTGCAAAAGGTAACTTAGTTTACAGATAAAAAGGTGTAAGCAATATATAAAACATTGATATAATGTATCATTCGCACACACCTGTTGCCTCTTGTAATGTCGAAACGAGTTTCTTGCGATATAACTTTTAAGTGAGAGGCAGAGAACGTTCATATTCCACAAATTCCGCAATGTTATAATTTAACTAACCTCTTATCGGAAGTAGTTACGGTGCCACTATAATCTAGTTTAAGAGATCATTTCTCCCTAAAAAATTAATAATGAATTTGAAAAAGCCTTACTAATCGAATACATTAACTCCATCTGTAACTAAAGTTGAAGAATGGTACACTTTATTGTTCCAATGTAATCAACACATTTTAGATGTGTGTGAAAGGTAGCGTTCTATAATGAAATAAAAACGTTAATAATCGCTGTGTACAGGATAGTATGTGCATTCTTTTGACACAAAGTGTACGAGCGTTGCAGGAACGCGCCCGTTGTTTTCACCTGAACTCACCATCTCTCCTTCAACATAAGCAGAGTATAGTGCAGGTAAAAGCAGTCTTACAAAAACCTATCATGCGCATCTACCCGTTAGCTATTACCGATCATGATTACTATAAATCATCAACCCTCAAGATAGGCCAGATAGACCTCTTTCCACTCAGAAATATCTGTCCAGCGTCTCCTTGGTCTTCCAACTTCTCTGCTACCAACTGGTTTGTACTGCAAGGTTTGTTTGGTAAATCTTTCTTCTAGCATTCGAGAGATATGATCATGCCACTTTATTTTGTACTCCCTGATTTTGTCGTTTAAATTAAATATTTTTAGTTGCTCTCTTAATGTTCCACTTTATGATCTTTAAGACTACAGCCAGCTACGCACCTCAAAAATTTCATTTCAGCTGTTTTAATTATTCTTTTGTCATTTCTGTTCAAGTTCCAGGTCTCGGCTCCATAAGATATAATGGCTTACTAGTTGAACGTAAACTGGCTATAGATTTCATTCTGCTGATCGCCACTTTGTAAAATCTGAGCAGGGAATACTAAACTTGTTAACAGAGGGGACAAACAAGGAAAAACACGAAACATAAAACAGTAATATGTAGAGAAAACATCTGGAAGAGCAGAGAACACACAGCTTGTTATAATGGTAACATATATGGAATTCAAGCTACACGCAAAGGGCATGTAATGGAAACGCACCTTTTGAGTGGGCGGTGGGATAGAAACGCCCACCATTGACGTAACATCTGGTACGCGGTGGGTAGCACGCAGCTCCCTAATGACGATAAAAGTAAACATTGTTGCACGAAAGCTTTGCTGGCGAAATAACCGTGTTCACCTCTAAAATTTAACGGCCTGTTCATTATCACAACCGTTCTGAATCTGTACAAGCATTTTAAACACAGGCTGTGCGTAAAACATGAATGTGTTTACTCATGCGTTAATCTTCTCGTCGTTTAAGCCAAATGCAGAAACGGGAGCTTTTGAAATGTGTAAAGTAAATTCAGAAAGTTAGCGAGTTGTTACAAGTGAACAATTCTGTTACATAGAGAATGTCACAAGCAGATACGTACGCACTACAGAATATTGGATTAACTTCAGCAACTTAAGTAGTCCCAGAACGTACGGCCGTGCCGAGTTAATTCTTTTTCTCCCGACCAGTCTCTCCTCTTCTCTGATGGAATGCAGTGCAAGATGGGTTGAGAAAGGATACAGTGTTACAACGTAATCAAGCTTGCTTGCGTGTGCACTCTCTTTCACAGTCATGCTCTGTACTTGTTATCGATTCAAATAGGAATACTGTTTGTTATTGTAGTCGCAAGAGTTGAACTAGGAAGGGCTGGTAGAAGAGGGGACAGTCTTAGAAAGATGTTAAATACTCGTACATACAGTTGTATAAGAAAAGATGGCAACATAATTAAGAGTTTGTTTAGAACAACAAAAATGTATAAGCATTGCTAGTGGAGAGAATTAGGGAGGGCGCCGGGGAAAATAGGAATGGGTGGTTTATGGCAAGAAGGAGAAGGAAATGAACAAGAATTTTGGTTAATGGTTAAAACAATAGAGGATATGGATAAGCAATAGGTGTACCGCAACCTGTTTGGCAAGAAATAATTATATACATATTTACAATGAAGAAAAATTGGGGAAGAGGGAATTATATAGATGTATGTGACAGGCAGGGGACCTCTAAGACTTAGCTTGTTTCATGGCTGGGGTGTTAACTAAGAACTCTACTATCTGGAGAAAAAATAAGTGTGGAGCATTGCTTGGTAGAATGCAAAGAGACAGAAAATGGGAGAAAATAAACATGAGGAAAAATGGGAGAATAAAAATGCACTTTTAGTAACACTAAAGGTGTTTACAGCAAAACACGAGGAAAAAAAGTGGAGATAGGGAAGTTTTCGGAGAGTTAAGAAACATGGTTAAGATGAGTAAGGAAATTAAAGGGGAGAGAAGACGAAATAGAAAGTCAATAATGGCTAAAATTAGGGTTAAATGGTCAGGGAGCTGAACAACTAAATATCGCATAAGTATGTGGCAGTTGACAATATTTGCATTCAGATTAAGCAACGTTAGACTAGAAAATTGTAATTGTAACAGATCATTGTATAATCTCTGTAGAATTAAATATTATTAGTTAAAAAATAGAAGAACAGAACTCTGTGTTACACCTACGCGACTCTCAATTTCTCGGCTCATTACTGACTCACATAATGCCTTATACTAGATGTGTGTTGTTCTCCGTGGTCTAGGAATAATATACTAGCCTCTACTTCCCGAAATGGTGGATTCAAATACTGTAGAGGGCGATGAAAGTCATAAGCAGTGCCTCCTTCGGAAGGAACGTAAAGCCCGTGGTTCCACGTCGTAGTTTGCGGCACGTACAAAGATCGCCAAAGAAAATCTCACTGCACTTCGCTCTGTCACGTTATTTATCATTGTACGAGGCTATGGCCATTTCATTGGTTCTGGTTAATAGTTGCGCTAGTCACCACAACAAAGATTACAAAATGGCGTGGAAAACGAAATACATGTTTATGTATTGGATAAAAGAGAAAAACTGGAGTGAGTGCATTCAGCTTATCATACAGCCCTCAGTGGTAACCATACCTTATCGATTAGTCCAGGGTACGCCTTTGAAGGGGTTAAAATCTAAGGGGAAAACTTCAGTGCCCAGCTTAGCGGTGCGGCTGATGCCTCCAAAGGACCCAGAAAAGATAAACAATCCGCCGAAGATTTTCTTGGGCGCCATTTGTACAAGAACCTCAAGGGTGATAGAGGCCTCTGGGCAAAATTACGCAACCTTTCAGGCTTATTGTACATTGGAACGCTGATAACCATAGCAGCTAAAGAGCACCCAATTTAACACCGGGTTTATTATGAATGATGGGACAGACGGCCGCCTGGCCTCACATATTGCAGGTATCGGGTTAAATAATCTCGCTATTCCGTGGTCTTACTAAGTCCTCTACGCAGGACACAACACTAGCAGTAAATTCACTGCCTTGCATTACGTGCTTTTTTGGTAGTCTTTAACGCTTATCGCCTGTCGCCGACGTAAGCTCTCAAAAATATCGTAGTAACTACAACTATTGTCATCCAATTTAATGAGACATGCAAATAACTCTTCTTCACTATTTTCCCTGTTATGTTTTATTGCTTTGCCTTTCCTTGTGTATCTATCTATCGTAGCCAAACCCTTATAATATGCAAACCATCCCTTGATTTCATCAATTGTAATATGCCTCATTGGCTCGTTTTTGTGTCGCTGAATTGTTCTAAAATGCCAGTCGCACAGAGAATTGATACTGGCTGGTTGGAGTCAAATATTGATTATCTGAAATAGAAACCTTAGAGAAGAAAATGCACTATTGCAAATCTAGGAGAATGGATCGGTTTTTTAAACTTCAAGGTTTCATATACCCCCATCATTATACTGTGAGTTGCCAACCCTGGATACAACCGCTAATTCTCACATCCGTTACCATTCATGCGAAAGTATATAAAAATTCATGTCTGTTTGGTCACGAAACTGATATCCTGTCATGGTTAACACAACATGCAAAACAAGTGAAACGTGAGAAACGATTAACCACGAATGTACACAAACGACAAGCCTCCTTGGCAACACATGGCCATATAGGATACAATGAGTGCATCAGCAGATTTGTATTGACAACACCATCGATTATACAACAGCAAAATTAATTTTATTCTCCGTTACAAACTTAATATTTGCATTGTTTTAAAACGCTTTGAGCGTAAAATTTCATTAATAACTCAAAAACCAAGGATTTACAGACTGATGTGTATTTTTTATTTTGTCTACGACGTATGGTAAAATCGAGGGAGTATTGTATTCCACCCAAAAATTCTATGTCAAGATTTCACCAAAAATATGTTTTGAGACCCCCTGAATCCAAAAAAAGCATTTTTAGAAAAAGGTCCGTGCATGTGTCTATGGACAGCATAATTGTAAAACGAAAAGTCGGTTAAAAATCTAAGTTGGTATTTGAGGTTAATGTCTTTCAAGGATGCGACACGAAGATTTTGAAGAAAATTGCTCCACTCTAAACTACCCTTTACATGCAAAATTTTGATTTTCTTGAAAATGGCTTTAACGATTTTGATTAAAATGCTATATGTTTGCGATATTTTATGACAAATGAAATGTATATCTTGAATTTTTTGGGTATAGCCCATGTAGTCCTATTTACTCTGGATGAATTTTGCATAACTGGTAAACCGTAAGAGATAGATTAAATCTTACTATACAAAAATATAGATCTTGCTAAAATACACAATTTGTCTCAATAAAATTTTTGTAGAGTGAACCATTTCGGAGATATGCCTGGTTATTTGTGTGAGTTTTGGAGAACATACTTCTGCCAAGTGGAGCATCGTTATTCATTTTTATATGTTAACCGTGCAAAGAGAACGGAATTTGCTTGCATCAACTTACGCATATGAGCAGTTCTTTTAAAAATTGAACATGGTTAAATCAAAATGCAGAGGAGGAATAAGTAACGATAATTTACTGGCTCAACTACGACTGGCAACTTTCATCTTCACTCGCAATTTTCATTCATTATTATGCCGCGAAGACAGTCCAAGTGATGATGTCCCTACATCGTGTTGCAGAACTTAATGTTGGGTTTTGTCCATAGCTTCTCTAGAGAAATGATATCGTACAGCATGTCATTGTCACTGTTTTAAATGTATACCTAGTAGAGTGAAATATCTTTCTAGAAATACCTTCATTTTAGCGGGATTGGCTTCCTAACTTAATTCCAGTTTTTTACGATTTCGGACCAAACAAAGTTGCCAAAGTATCTAAAACTAGGCAAGCTATACAGATTATTTCATCCTTACATGTGCTGTAGGTGTTTAGTTTCAGCTTTTCTAGGCCCTATGATAATTCGCAACAGTACTGTAAACGTTTCTGCTGCTAATGAAAGGGAATATTTTGTCTTTTAGAAGCTAATTAACCTGTAAAGGTATTTAGTGGGCTATTTGCAGTTACGAATAGCGTTATCGAACGCGAAAATGTAAACAGTATGAAGCCCAAGTTGTGTTTACGAATGCCTGCAGGAGATAGAAGCAGCTCGGGGATTCCACACAGAACGGCCGCTCTTGAAGTGCGCTCTAAATCGAGCGCTTTATTGAGGTTTAGGATTTCATGGTGAACCTCAATATTTATGGGGAAATACAGATATGCTGAGGAAGTATACTGCTGTACTACAAAATATGGGTAATATCACAACAAGCTGCGTTAAGTTGTAAAACATACATTTGGTGTTGTAATTGGGAATAACTGAAGGATTCTTGCATTGTTTGTCTGTTTACACCAGCTTGTCTATTCCCTTATTTTTTATATTCACTGCTCATCAAACATGTGTATCGTTACACTAGAAGTAAAAAAGCATGCATACGAATCTATGGTTTTGCCGAAGCACATATTTTACATATTAAATCGAGCATTTTGGAGGATGCAAGTCGAAGATTTTTAAAAGATTTTGCACACGCGCATTGTGTTGACTGAAAAATACCATTATTCTTCTTAATTTCTGAAAAGTTGTCCAAGATTTTAATCAAAATGTACATGTGAGCTATCAGCACGATTGGAAAAAAAAAAAAAAAAAAAAAAAAAAAAGAAACGGCCTACACTTTATGGGAGACAACCTCGATTCTCGTTGAGCCGTATACACAGAAAAAACGCTTACTGGGAAGGCCCAAGTTCCTTTTGGATTTCTGAACTTACATTTATAATTGCTTTCTTGGAAATATAACAGTGAACATAGTGTGATTAGGTTTTAAAGCTTTTTCCTATGCATTTTTTTATCATTTGTTATTAATTCGGGTTAGTGCAGCTGCATATTAAAGGTAGCTTAATCTCAGAAGTATGTTACAAAGTCTCCGTGCCAGAATGAATAATCCCCAAGTCTATTAACACTTCCGTTAATTAAACAAGTGCAAAAGGGTAAAGCAGATATTTTTGGTAAATTTTCTCCTCTACTCTCTATAGTGATTGTGATTTCGTACAGTCCCGGCTATTCCTAATGACGAATAAAAGTCTCCCCGATATTCACCGAAAAGAATGTGAAACATCGGCGAAACGTCCTTAACTGGCTCTAATGATTTTGATTAAAATACCATGTGTTCAAGAAATTTTTATGGCAAATTAAATGTATATTTTGAATTTTCTATAGCCTATGTGGTCGTGTTTACTCTTGATAACTTTTTCATATTTTTAAACCGTAAGAGATAGACCAAATGTTAGTATAGAAAATACAGGCCTCGTTAAAAAACACAATATATGTCCAAATGCATTTTTGTGAAATGAGCCATTTGGGAGATATTCTTTCTTATTTGTGTAAGTTTTGCAGTGCTTGTGCTTTTCTCAAATGGAAAGTCGTTATTAACTTTATCTCTCGGCCGAGTAAACAACGGAATTTCAAAGCTTTCATATAGCGACCAGCTTTAAAAGATTTGACTCGCTCGCAGTCTACTGTGTTCCCATATGCTCCTTGCACCCACAAGGAAATTAACAATATGATAATTTCTGTAAATGTTTATCTCGACTAACATGAAACAGATAGAGGAATAAGAGTTTGTAAGAATGGTTAGTACAAGAGTAGAGGAATTCATGTGAGTGCAATACGTCGGATCTTTTATTATAATATAAGGCCTTTGCAGTTTATGTTGTAATCCTAAAGGCACCTTTACGATGGACATTAACATTGTATGAGATGTGCTATACTAAACCAAACTGCCCAGTGTCGAAGATTGCAGCAGTCAGGCCATGATGAAGTGCCATTAATTCCCTGTGTTGAACGCTTGGTGGCAGTGAAACTGGCCTCTGGGACGTTAAGATATGTGCAAAAGAAGACATTTCTCACACATAAAACTAGTTACGTTTGGGGATTGGTAGGAGATTTGTGTGCTGCAACAAAGTAATTGCCACATAAATTTTATGCCAGCAATCATTGCTTAGTGTTCTTTAATGTGGCTGACTTTTCCCTTTCTCTGCAGCTTACCTAAAGTAAAGAAAACATAACTCCAACCCTGGTGGGAAAGTTAACTGTTCTGTTTTTTGTACGGTATAGGGCATAGGAAAAAAATATATAACAGGTCGGGCATGAGAAGACTTAGGGGAGGAAATATAACATGTTCGGTATTTACCTGCGTCTAGGTGGAGGATGCAAAACTAATGACGGCACGACACTGTACTGAACATGCCCTAATTCGAAACTTAAAGTAAAACAATGGTTCTCCTAATGCGTTTAATATCAATTAAGCAGATGAGGCAATGTCAATGACCGATTTCATCTCGCAAAACTAAATATTAACGCTCTCAGCTTCTTGAGAATTAGGATGTAACGTATTACGCTGCGACATGTACACGCCTGATACTATAAGCCACGCTGTACTGTCACTGCTCACAACACAACAGAAAAGGTGGAGGGAGTGAAGGGGTGGCAAAGTCAACAGAGCCTACGCGAGCACAGTCCCCATGCCTGCCATAAGTATAGAATGTTCTATAAAGCTATTTTAGATGACAGCTCCAAAAGGGTAAAATGAGAGTAATCCTAGAAGCAGTATTGAAATACTGGTATAGGTGTTAAAGAGCAAATACAAGAATAGTATAAAAATATGAATGGAACAACTAAATATATTCTCACTTACGGCAATAGTTATTTTTTCTATCGCGTTATTACTCTTAAAATGAAACCCAAAACACGAATCTCTGTTTTATCGTTAGCACAATCTACAATTCATCTCAACCTTGCAATTCTCAGCTGTTCTGCCCTCTCATAACCTTGACAAACACTTCAAAATTTCTCTCTCTCTCTCCCAAACTGCTGTCGACGGTACATACACACTCATTCTAACATACGTAACTAAAAACTGCCAACTTTCTCGCTCAACACTCGCGTAGAAAACTGGCTTCTCTCGCGTCTCGACTCACTTCTATAGACTAGCTGAATTAACAGTGAATTATCTGTAAAATACACCTTTTCTCGAACTTCTCGTAAATAAGCCGGTAGTCGAAAGTTTCTTAAGCAGTCTGGAATCACTTTGTGATCCCCGCTCATAATAGTGTTTGTTTTGGCCGCTCCATTGTCGCAAAATTCTTCAAACATATCGGTGATGTCGTAGCCAGATCCCTCTCGAAGGCTCTGGAGAAAACCCCTTTTGGTTCTGCCGCTCTATTATTAGTCACGTATACACAGACAGTCGCGCAAGGCAGCCTGACCTTGGACAACTTTGTTCGCCGACCTGGTATGTAGTGTGAAGTAGCTTATTCCCGCGACTCCTTGTTTTGCGTCGCGCCCGACGTCACAGTATCTTCAGGATAAGGAAAAGCACCTCATCCGTGAAACTCGCCCAGCCGAGATTTGAACTAGAGAGCTATTGCATGCGAGGCAGACATGCTACCCTTTAACCATAGAGCTGAGCTTCCATTGTTTTTTATTTAAATTACAGTTGTTGCTAGCCGGAATTATGTGTCATGCGCACTTTCGAGCGCTGTAGCAGAGCTGCTCTTCTCATCCTATAAAATCCACTGCAGCGATACTTTGTACTGAGAATGGAGAAGTAGGACTGACTGACCACAACTTAATCATAGCGTGCCGCTCGTTTTGGTCATGTAGGTACTTTAATCGATTCTATGGTGAATAGGCGTACTAGGTACACTTCTACTGTGTTTATATGTAATTAGTTTGCATTGTCTCTTTCTCCTTACATTCTCTCAAGTTTTATAATGAAAATGCCTTTAACAGAGTCACTTTTATATGCAAATCTAGTCTTTGCATTTGGAACATACAAGCGGCCACTTTCGTGCTAACATAGACTACAAAGAAAATAAAGGAGAGGAGGACTGAAAATGCTTCTATGATGTGGCTGTATGTTGCGGCGTGAAGCATTGAGATGAAACAATGTGGTTATCCCCCCCCCCCCCCCCAACGCCCCCCAGCTATAAGGGCAAGAAACAATGCTGCAAGGATTCCGGTTGGAATTTGTAACGGGACCTGTTCACGCCCGACAAAGACTCTTATTTTGTGGAGCTCGAAAGGGTGCAGACGTACCGCATTAGCCAACGCCAGTCACCTTTACCCTGCACGGCCTCGCCACTAAGCCAAGACTAGTGGAGGGAGGAAAGAAGGGAATGACTCATGGTGTCACTTTTTGGCACGTCTTATCTAGCTAATGTGGCTGATCGTTAACGGTATGTAAATTAACTATTAGCATAATCAACTAGTATTAATGCTTGTAGCATTTTGGGTGTCAAATGGATACTCATCATAATCACTTAAGGCTCTACAGAGACACGTGTGTGCAACCCGTCGGAAGGTCAACTGCCCAGTATTGGCTTTTGGATTATGTTCAAATCTCTCCAAAACCTCTCTTGAAAGTATAACGTTCTCAAAGTACTACTCGCACCCAAGTCTTTCTTAACCTGGAACTGACCACTGTTTGGAATATCTGGATCAGGGATTCTAAAAGCTTATCGCGCCGGGTGCAATCTAAGGCGCAGAGATTCCTTGCACCATGCATCGTGGCGACTCGGTTAAGTTCGGCTCAACTCGCGCACTTTAAAACGAAGAAGCGTGCGTTGATAGACAGCTTGGTTATCAGTGAAATGGGTACGTGCAATACAGCAATCTGCTCCTAAGGAAACGAAGAATTCCGAATGTCCATTTAAATCAGACGCTGGACTTTCCTATTATTGTGAGAATCCTGAGTCAAATAACTAATCTGAACTACAATAATTATGCGTGTAAGAAAATAGTTTGACTCTATAATGTGGTACATGCAGAAACATATGGTGAAATCATAGTTGACGCTGGAGAGGAATAATTAAAGAGATTGTTATATCTTACAGAAAATCATTCTTTATCCAAAAATAAGAGTTGCACTAGTCTTTTCTAGAACATTAAAACAAAAGACCAGATGTGATCATAAAAAAGCAAATTAACTAGTTAACACTGCGCATCGCACTTAAACATTACTCAACGAGAAAGACAGTACTGAAAGTGAGGAAGGAGAAGACAGATGGTAAAGCAAGCGAGTGGATGTAACAATTGACGAGGTCTGTCTTTGATACTAAACACAAAGCTTGTCGTAACATTGCTTTATAGAAACATAGTTTACCTTTTCACATCAGAAATTACGAAAAGTTATTCTGGATACATCCTGAATAGACAGGCTCTTCATTATGCGCAAATTTAAACATTCTGAATAACGAAACGAAATGGCTCAAGCAGTTGCGCATGGTTTAGTAGCTTATGATCTCAAATCTCTTGTAGCAGCCAATTTGATGAAGTACTTTTTGTCTCTATCATTATGCTTCTTATTCAGCGTGTGTCTCTTTCCCCGTCTGATTCTCTCGCTCTTACTCTTCTCTCAATCTCATGAACTCTCTCGCTCTCCCTGTCTTAAACACTGACACGGAATGTAACAATTGAGTCTTGCTAATAAAACAGAATACTGGTTGAGATTCCTGTATAAGTTTTCTCGGAAGTTAGCCATAACCTGAAAACACAAAAATTGTATAACTGATTTTTTTTTTTTTGGATCAGTGACACTTATGAGTACTCCTTAATCACCATCATATTATTCATTTTCACAAAGGAATATTAAAATCTCCAAACATAAAAAATTTGCACACACGTGTGCGCACGCTCTCATACGCGTATGCACCGACCCCTCGTACCGTAATGCATACTCTAGCAGTAAAAAGCGTGAATTTCAAAGTGTTATTAATGTTGAATAATTGATTTCATACACTGTATCACAGTTATTTGAACTGGAAACTTGCACTACCCGACTGGGAATGTAGAAATCATTTATCACTTCTGAACGCCTGTGTGCAAAACGCCTAGTTAATGTGGACTGCCCACGTTATACGGGTGAACGCAAGGTTGATTCAATGTAGATATCATAGCAGTAATCATATTTATGTATAACGTACTGGCTGATTTTTATATGGTTGCTTTTGCTCCTGTTATACAACCTTTTGACCGGGGGCTCATACTTTATACATCTCATCCATAAAAGTAATACTGCATACTGAGAAATGCAATTCTGCATAATACTAATAACATTAGTAATAAAAGTTATAATAAGATACCTGCTCTATTAATACAGGATTATTCTTAAAGGCCTGAGCACAGAAATCAGTTATTGAGGAGAAACTTTTAAGGATAGGTGTTTTAAAACCACTTTAAAAATGGAGGGTTTTTAATTTCATAAATTCTCAATCAAATCGATAGAATACACCAAGTATGACACACACATCTGAGCATACTCGTACTTACTGGGTCACAACACCTTATCTTACAATCCAACAGCAGTGCTTGACAAAGTTCGGAGGGTCACAAATACCTCCAAGTACGCAATACATAATTTAAATCGGGTAGTGCGAAAGGTAGGTTCGCTTTTGTATGGACATGAAAAACATGTCACCCACGTCTGAGAATTCTGCCTGTATGAATGGCAGACAGGGACTTTCACTTAAGAAGTTCTTGCATCGGCTAGCCCAAAATTCTGGATAGTTATTCAACTATTATTATAAAAGATACTCATTTAGAGTAACCCCAAAAATCCTCGAAACCAAATGGTTCACAGATGAGTTTCTTTTGTAGGGGTTCGTCGACCACCAGTATTAATCTGTTATAAAACGCTTGAGATATCTGAAACATAGTTTCACCCAGCCATAAACCAGGCGAAGTACACGAACAAGTGTTACACCCATTCATAAACTATATGAGATACACGAAACACAGTTGTAACAATCCACAAAACTGGTGAGATACTCGAAACACAGTTACTTAGTCATAAACCACCTGAGATACACGAAACACAGTTGCACACAGTAATAAACCATATGAGATATATGAAAAATATTGACACTCAGTCAACATCATATACAGCTACACTCTCTCAGAAGTCCCATGATATGTATAAAACACAGTTCCACTCGGCAAAAACCACATGAGATAACTGAGGCTGTAAAACGTGTTTGATAACTAAAATATTGTATTCAGTCATATTTACAAGAGATAGGACAGTTGCACCCGATCCAAAATCCATTTGATAATTGAATGCAGGTACGTTCAGTAATAAACCACATACTATAATTCTCTACAGTCATAAATCACACGAGAAACATAAAACATAGTTGTATACAGTTGTAAACCATATGAGATAACTGAAAAACAATTGTACCTAGTCATAAGTCCTTGAGATACATGAAAAACAATTGTACCCAGTCATACATCCTATGAGATACACGAAACATACACATTCAAAGTAGGATTATATAGGGTCACTTGTGGTTGCACCATTTTATATATATTGACATATTAACACCAATGTTTACAGAAGGATATTACTAGATTTTGTTGAATAACTTGAAGATTGGAACTAACTAAAGGATATTTCCGGAGAGATGGGTACAGGACTATAAATTTGCTCAATGCTACTAGTCCTGACTACTTCTGGTGGCATATGTAAAGAAAAGAGTATTAGATCCCTAAAATCGAGCAATAACTGAAGACAAAAACAGGAGGAAATTAAAAATAATGATAGTGTATTTACCATAGGATGATCTGCAGCATTGAAGGTGTCTAACAGCAGTTACTTTCAGTAGAGGCCCAGAGTAATCAGTTAGCCCTTCACCACATTTAAATCAATTAATTTTTATTATTGGTAATGCGTCGGTTGTTTAAGAATCCCGTGAACTGTTTTGCTAGTTCTAGTACTTATAATTATTTAGTGGCGTGAGCGTCATGTACTGGGCTTGCGTTTGTAAGGGTTCGGAACCTAGAAAGGTCCTCTACTTGTCTTGCGCTATGGAATCCCGTATTTAGTATTGTAGAGTGCACTTTATCCTGCTGAGAAATGCATTTGTAATCTAATAAACATAAGAGGGTTGAGGGATAATGAAAAAAAATTATCTGTTTTTCATTCACATGGCTTTCTCTACTCTTGCAGTAACCATTCTTACAAACTCATATTCCTATATAAAAATGACCTTATTGCTTATTTCCTTGTAGGTGCAAGGGGAATATGGGAATACAGTAGACTTTGAGGGATAGTCAAATCTTTTTTCCACTATGTAACTAATATTCCATACTTACCGTTATTGTTGCTGTGAATCGTAAGTTGACATTCCTGCATGCAATCTAGTTGCTAGAAAACAAAAGAAATCTCAGTACTTTAAAGATGACCAAAAACACTAGTGTGGTAAGTAAAAACATTTATTTTGAAATATTGATTGTGATATTACACGCCTCTTCTATTTCATCTTCACTGCACACATCGTCTAAAACTTTCTCCGTAATCAGAATTAAATCCCCTTTGTTTTACACTTTTAACAAATATAACATGGCGACATGGCCAACAACATTTATTATTTCTCCATAGCAACAGATATAGGCGATGCACGTTCTAAAATCTGACATTTATCTTCAATTATATTTATTAATATTTCAGCCTGGTTTTTCCATATACCACAATAGTATCGTAATATACTATTAATGCTTTGAGATTCCGTTCTCTTTGCACCGTTAACCTATACAAAATAAATAACGATGTTCCATTTACGAAAGTTATTTTACGAAATTGACCCAAATAACAAGGAATATCTCTAAAATGTTTCACTCTACAAAACATTTTATTTGGATATAAATTGTGTGTGCTTACCGACATCTACATTTTTTTATTAGTATCTTTTACGGTTTACGAGTTATTCATGAGTCATAACTGTGGCTATAGTCAGAAAATTAAAAATATACATTTCATTTGTCATAAAAATGTTCCGAACATATGGCATTTAATCAAAATCTTTAAGAGCCATTTTCAAGAAAATAAAAATTTTCGAAAAATTTGCCATCTAAAGGGTAGTTTAGGGTGGAGAAATTTTCTTCAAAAACTTCGTGTTGCATCTTTAAAAGACATTAAACTTAAATACCAACTTTGGTTTTTAACCAACGTTTCATTTTTGAGTTATGCCGCCCACAGTCTGACAGAAAGGCACACAGACACACATGGACCTTCTAAAAATATTTCTTTTTTGGATTCAGGGGGCTACAAAATACATATTTCCGGTGAAATCTTAACATCGAATTTTTGGGTGGAATACAATTCTTCCTCTACTTTACTATACGCAGTAGAGAAAGTAAAAATTAGCATTATTCCTTTACTACCAAGGTTTTCTTGTTATAGAAATAGTCATAAAGTAGCTTGGAAATGCAACATTGGAATATTAATTTTACTACGCAATAAAAGCAGGGTGTAAAGCAGTATTCTTTAAGCTTCCTTAGGAAGTGCTTTTTGAATGAACACAAGACACGGATGTTACTTAAGCTACGTCACTTCGTAGGGAAACCTTCTTACCTTAAAGCGTTTACAATGTGATAAAAACTTGAGGGAGTTTTTGCCCTCCATTCTTTTCTCGTGAAAGCTACTGGGAGCCTTCCATTTAAGCAGCTCACTATCTTTCAGGTGTTTTATTTCCTTGTCTGTTCTTAAAGTCATATGTTACATTTCCCTCAGCTTTATCTTTCTAACTCCTCTTTTTTTTGGATCACTGCGCAATTAAGGGAGCAGTTTCTAAGTTCGGTGCCATTCTGGATTAGAGGTAGTTCCTTTATAAAACAAATATTTCCTTTGAAGCTCAAGTTTGTTGCTGTACAAACATAAGGCGATCTACAATGACAGCATGCAACGAAATTGCATGGTTTGACACCACACAGCATGTATATTCTGTTATCAAAGACATAATTTGCTCTCCAAAGCTAACGAAACAATTGAACAAGGATTGTTAAAAGTGATCTAAGTCACTTTTGGACAGTTTTGAAAAAACCTAAAAAGCTATACTGTTCTCCGGATTTTGTACCAAACAAGATAGGTATGTTTGAGGGAATAGTTAATTGGGTATGAGTAGTAGGTCATACTGTTCCGTGGCAAATGCAATGTTTTTCAAAAGAGAAACAATATTATAACATAACTAGAGCGAGGATAAATATCCCATCGCCTACAATGTTCCCGCGCTCGTACTATACACGCTCCGTGGTGACTGGCAGACGGTGTAGCACAGGTATTCAGAACACGTAAACAAACGGGCAGGGCTGTGTAAGAAGCTCTAGTCCATTTACATCAGTTCATATCGTCATCTATTCGTTCCTCAAAAACATTGCAGTGAACAATAATACACTTTTTAAATTGTTCAAAAGTGAAACTTGTCATTCAAACAATGTTTATACAGCGAGAAACTTCTCTCAACGTCACATGATGTAACGGGAGCAAGCGTAAGATATTTTGTATTGTGTTCGTCATACGTAGATGACGTTTTGTCTAGATGTTGTAAACCAATTTTTATATGATTGTAGCGTAGCCAGGATTTCTCTCCAACACGGTTTTCAGTTTATTTTGCACTGCAGGCGCAGGATCTGTATTTTCAATTTCCATATATAGCTCTTCTATCAACTGTAAAGCTTATGACAGTTTGTGATTTCTTGATTCTAAACGCAGAATAGTTTTGGTGACAACTGGAAAATATTTTTTAATAAATAACGTATGTTTACGTAAATTGCCTGAAATCAATGACTCAGGAGATTCAATAGCACAGCTGTCTTCACTAACCAAAACATTGATTACTTTAACTATTTTATCATAATAATCTGCATAATATGCAGCAGCATTTAGCCAGCTACTCCATCCATGTAAGCACGGATTGCACAGAAAATAACACTCCCTATCTGCACGGTACAGCTGTCATACTGAACCAGAGCACGCTGTTCACCCCTCAGTCCGAGGTAGCAGCGATGACGTCAAGCAAGCAATTCGCCGTGCAGTCAACCTGATTTCTTCTTCAGTGGATATATGTCCTCGCTCTAAACATAACTTGGATACCTTCTAACAATCAAGCCACAATTTATGACTTCTGTTGCCCAAAAATATATTGTAACTTTTACGAACAAAACGAAGTAAAAGAAAAACAGAAGAACCTTATTGATATTTCATCCGTAGTGTAGTTAGGAAGTGTAATAAGAAGATAACTAATAATAAAATAACGGACATGCGTAGTCAAGGTCCACGGCGTAGATTTACCGTGATAACAATTAGGATAAAATCATAACAAGAGTTTCACATTAATACTTTAACTATCAATCTCTTTAACACAATAGTTATACAGAGTATAGTACCTTTGCAGAATAAATCAATCAGAAGTTTCTTTTAATTTGTTTTCGATGCTGCCGTAGATCTCGTATTCACTCAGCACTGCATATTTTAGGTCTTTTAATTTCCTGTGATTTGCGTTTTCTATAATTACGCGCATATGTACGATTCATTTGAGCCGACATCTTTAATATTTTTGCTGTTTACAATGTTATACAGATTTTACTTATACTTCGGATATTTTTATTGTTTACTTTGAGTCTCCTAGTAGTGCCAGAGTTCTTTACAGTGACACCCGAATCAATGTCCTAGCTAAACGCGCTCCCATGGTAATTTATAATTTTACGCAACGCCAATTCACAACAATCACGCACAGGCGTTTGCAACCATGCGCAAAACAAAAGCTGCATGTCAAACACTTACGACATGCTTTATCCTTTGTGACCTCAACCATTGTTACCGCATTATTAGTCTCGCAGTTATGAGCGATTGAAATATGACGGTATTTTGTAACACAAGAAAGTATGATCGGCTATCACTCTACCTACTTGACAAGTGAAGAGATGTTTCCATGCCCATAATAATAATGATGGTAGGTGGCGGCGATGGTGCTGGCGCTAGCGCTGGCGGTGGCGGTGGCGGTGGTGATGATCATTATAATCATCATAATACATAATACGCTACTATTAATAATAGAAATGATAATGACACTGACAAGATTTATGGTGACACTATAACTATCGCTGTCAATCATAATTCATAATATTCACCAGCCGTAGCAAAATTTCTTCACAAAAGTCAGAGTACTCTTGTGGAATATAACGGTACACTTTATGAACAACAGCTTGACTTAATCGGTATCTTACCAGATGGGTAAGATACTATCTTACTAGATGGCCAGAAAATTTTAAAATCAAGAATTATGCCTCTTTCAACCGTTGTTGCTACAGTCCCCCGAGCCGTCTTGGGAGACATTACAGAAACCGCGGATATCCCTTACTGTGTCAATACGATCCTTTCTTCGTATTGGCTGCATTGCAGAACTAAAATTCCTGTCACAAGGCAAGAACAAGTGATCTTGAGGGAGGAAAAAGCTTCTTGACTGTCTTGAATCGCCCAGCGCCTGTGGGGACTAAGCAGAAACTTCACAAGGTGGGATTCTTATTTTGTCCTGGAATGATAATAGGGTCACATGAAGAGGCCACTTTAACAGTCAAATGTCTGTCTTACGCTCGGACAATTCGAATGTCAGTAACTCAGAATAATTTGGTCTGTTTGAGTTAAATTCCTTTCGTCCACTAATTTGTAACTGGAGTAGTTACCTAATCATATGAGGACAGAACAATCTTATGACAGTTGGGGCAGTAGGATTTACGTAGCCCCAAGTATGGAAGACAATTATGAAGCACCACAATACTATGTATGTACTATGCATCATCGATCGTTGCACTCTAGATAAAAGTTCATTTTCCATTTTTGGTTGTTGATTGAACAAATGAAGTGCCTCTGTTTTGCCTATTATAATTTTCGAGGGCTAAGGAAAGAAACTGCTTCACAGTGCTTATAAAGAAGCCATTTTCTTCAGCATAATTTGTGAAGAAATTTACAAAATATGAAACATGTTAGGAAATTGGAATTGTTACTTTGGAGAGCCGATAGCTGAACCCAAAGCGCTGTGTATTATTTCAGCAGTCCCTGGCTAATGACATGAAAACTTAACTTGAACTATGTGGTCCCCTAGAGTGACAAGAGAGCACCATTGGGCTGACTAGGGTAGTCTATTATGCTTTTACCTTGTAAGACGACAGCAGTCAATAAGTTACCAGTTCAATAACTACGACAAGCAGCATTCACACCAATTTCTCCTCTCACTCTTCTACAAACTATTCTCTGCCCACTTCTTGTTCGTCCGGCTAAATTTTGATTAAGTATTTACACATTTTCTTGAAGGAAGATAAATTAGCTTTGAGACTCCATTGTCTATTGAGAACCACGAGAAAAAGCGAATATCGACTAACCTCTTCGAAACAGCACAATATTTGAGAATTCAAATCAATCAGAAATAATATATTGCAAAGCTTAACGCCACAAGAATATAGTCGACAAATTGTTTGTGAACGAGTTTTACGTTTTTTGTTTAGTAAATATTTTGCTTTTTCTTACCATTTGAAAGTTATACAAAGTTTCTTCAAAATAAGCAGGCTATGCTTAGAAAGTACAAGAGATGGGCTTTTTGCCATGAAAATACCTTAAACATGACAGTTTAAAGAAAATTGTGAGTAATTTTTAAGAAAATAAAAGGTAAGGAATCACTTTTACATGTAAAGGTAGTTTGGGTTGGAGAAATTTTCTTAAACATTTTCAAGTCGCATCCTTGAAAGACGTTGAATCTAAATACCAAGTTTGGCACTTAAATGATTATGTATTTAAGTGTTATATTGTTCACAAGAAACGGACACACACATAGCGGTCCTTTCCTAAACAATTTGTTTATTCAGGCAGTCAAAACGTTATTTGCGGTTAAATCTTAGTAGAATTTTGGATGGAATGCCATACTTCGACTACTCACTCTAGGTAAATAGTAGAGAAAGCAGAAATTAGATTCTCTTCATAAAGCGAAAGCAATTCTCTATCTCACAGTTTTATTTTCTTTTGCATGAAGGACTATTTAATGTTACAAACACGCTATTCGTGCCATTTTCGGGACCCCAAGAGGCGTTTATCAATTTTCAATTCAGTTGCATCTTTTTAATCCACCTGGATTGAAACTCATACATAGATATACCAATGGCCAACTTATTCGGTTTTGCCTCAAGTAGATATACCTTCGTGCATTAAAACAGTTGCAGAACGCAATAGCACAATTCCTATGAAGCGGGCGCCAGTGGCGTGACCGAACTTCGTAATGCTTATCAGCGATGAGAGGCAGTTCCCAGACTAGAACGTGTGTCTAGCCCGTAATAATAGACAACAGTATAAGCAGCCGAAAATGTCTTAGAGTGTTTTGCAGTTATATACATGGTATTTGTATTCCAGAAAATAAACTTACCCCTGCAATCCTATTGCCGTTAACAGAATCCATGCAGACATAAGGGCACCTAATGGTGCATCACCATCGCCCTCGGTGTCTTCTACATGTTCCTCAAGAAACCTCTGCGCAGCTTTCTTCATTCAAGCAAGCTTCAGAACCTTCATGTGAAAATAAACCTGAAAATTCTGTGATAGAAACGGTGATATATAAGGATGATACACCCAAAACATTAGCTGCTAGTTTAAACTACAACGTGCTGAAATCGAAGCCAGACTATTTCAATGATAAGTCAGATTGTCATTCAGGTGTACATCTTGTATTTATAGATATGCTTTAAGTAGCGCACGAATTTGAGTAACTGGATGGGGAACATGTCATTCTCGCCACATATAAGTCGTGATTTGAGCTCCTGTCCCCACATCCCATTAAAGCAGCCAGAGCTGTTCAATTCAGCTAGTTGATACAAATGTTATTTCCATGTAGTTTATAAGGAATATTTGGGGTTCATTTTCAAAGGTTTGCATTTAAAATTGCCAGCTGCCATTTGGATGTAACCTCCTTATGCGCATATATGCTAGGAATTTTAGATTTTGGCATAAAGGATTTGACACTTCTCTTGTCAGAATTCACTCTGGAAAATTTTTCAAGGTGTTTGCGGTAATTTATGTATATTATTTCTCGGGAACTTACGGGTCACTTCCATGATGCTTCTCTTTCAGGGAATAATTTCTCATCTCAGAAAGAAAATTTGTTTCATTTTTACCTCCAAGAGCGCATGCAAATATTTAACTGCTTTAAACGAGGGTTTAAGTTACTCTTGTTTTTGTCGCTTTTTGCTGTTCGAGGCCAAAGAACGCGAGGAACTTTAAAACGAACATTCCCAAAAATACGACACAATCTGCCACAGAAACAAAGATAGAAACTACAAGTACAACTTTCAGCAAGCCGTAACAATCTATCACAAATAATCGATATGCCGCTTTCGTTGCAGCCAGTGGAGTTCATTTCTGATCTGGTCTGCATATTTCACTTATTCTTAACAAATGTACCCTGTGGATATATTTGCCTTTCAAGAAGTGATAGATGTATTTGTTTTAAGGAAGTAGTGGAGGTAGTGTAGTGTAGATATGATATGGAATGTATGGATCTATATGTGTAAAATTTAATTTAAAAAATCTGATGTGTTGCACTCACATGGCTTTCTCTACTTTTGTACTAACCATTCTTACAAGTTCTTATTCCTATATCTTCTTCGTGTTATTCTAGATAAACATTTACAGAAATTATCTTATTGCTTATTTTCTTGTAGGTACAGTAGAATACAGTAGGCTTTGAGCGATAGTCAAATCTTTTAAAGCTTTGAGACACTGAACATAAAAAAATGAAACTGACACAAATAGCGGAAATCTCCGAAATGAGTCACTCTACAAAAAAAAAAAAAAAAAAAAAAAATATTTAGACATAAATTTGTGCGGTTTAGCAAGCGGTACAGTTTTGTATAGTAAGATTTGGTCTATCTCTTACGGTTTACGAGTTATTCAAAAGTCATCCAAAGTAAACGGGACTATATAGGCTGTAGCCAGAAAATTCAAAATATACATTTAATTTGTCTTAAAATATCTTAAACATATGTTTTTAAATCAAAGTCGTTAGAGCCATTTTGAAGAAAATAAAAGTTTTTGAAAAATTTTCCATGTAAAGGGTAGTTTAGGGTAGGGCTATTTTCTTCAAAATCTTCGTGTCGCAACCTTGAAAAACATTAAACTTAAATACCAACTTTGGTTTTTAACCGAATTTTCGTTTTTGAGTTATGCTGTCCACACAGACAGACACACAGGGATCTTTTTCTAAAAAGACTTATATTTCCGGTGAAATCTCGACATCGAATTTTTGGGTGGAATAGAACACTTCCACTACTTACCATTAGAGAAAGTTAAAAAAAATAATAATAATTTAGCAGATCATAATTGGTTTCAGTTCTATATGCACACTTTTCGGTTTTATAGCCTTAATAGTATAGTATAATTTGAAAACATATATACTAACAATTTTGCACAATTATTTTGCGCAAATGTTGATTTGATTTGTGCATTTTTCCGACATTGGTTTATTTCCTATCTTAAAGCCTGCTTTGAACTATACTGTTACATTTTATTGGTTTTACCCTTTCGGAGTTTAGTGTTTCATTTATTAAATGAAGAAGAAAGAATGTTGATGGGACAAAAGTAAGATATGATACAAATTAAAAGTGCCCTAAGGGCTGAAGTAAAAAAATAAATTCTATCTTTACCTTGTAGTTATTCCAGTTTCATTTAGGTTTTTTACAGTTCACTTAAATCCTATTTCAATATATTGGTACCTCGGTCCTCATTACTTTTCGGAACGATTGCTAGCAAAGCATGGCAGAAGCAGCACTCTTATTTATGATTTGGTAACCTGTACCTATCCTTCCATTGAAATAAGCTCAAATAGAATTTCTATTGAAGAGGCAGAAAATATCTCTAGCGCTCTTTCAGCAAGTGCTTGAAAATGTGATTCACAATTTTGCTGAAATAAATTGTGCTTTTCCCTCCCCCCTACAGCCGTTTCTTTGTATGCTGTAGCACTCTCTCGTGGTTCATTGTGGGTCCAGCAGATGGCTTGACAATGACGTCAATGGCAGATAGAGTGGCTGCTGTTTCGGAAACGGGCTATACAATTTATTGTTGCCCTGCCTTCGCTATGGGCTGCTGCAGCGTAAAATATCAACGAGAGACGAGGTCTACCATCATTGATACAGAATATTATAATAATAGCCAAGTCACAATACGGAGTTCTCAAAAAAATTCCCATGAGTTAGACTCTTGTAAAATACAAGTAACCCACTTCTGACGATGTAACTTGTGTGGGTGGTAGATCAATAAGTATTTTTATGTATATACTCATTTGTATTTATAAGATATGTATATCTAATACTAATCCCTCTTTTGTTCAATTAATATCCTGCTTTCAGCATCAAAAATCATATCGGCGGCTTTCAGTATGTGAGAATTACTCATCGGCATTATGTTCATTTGTTTACTATGCTTCAATCTTTGTTTGTTTACTCTTGATTTTATATATAATCATTGTCACATACACACACATACACACATACACACACATTTACACTGTGCTCATACTTCCAGACTCTGGAGGATGGGAAATAGTAATCCTGGCTGAAACGAATCTTATCCTCCAGCCGGGAATCGAACACAGGATCTCTGGATTTAGAAGCTGGTATGCTAACCACGAGACCACACTCGTTAAATAAGATTATTACTGCGTTTTTGTGAATTAGCTGTTTCATCAGCCAGAGTAATGGTTGTCGGTTAAAGCTTTACTGGCCGTTTTCAACTGTTTACGGATCGAAATTGATGTTAGCGAAGCATAAAGAAACGGGTTCCGTAACGAGAAATGTATTTGGTTGCAGGCAACATGAATTTGTAGGTAGCAATGATGAATATGTTCAGTATGAGAGAAATTGAAGGCGAACAGATGGGTCAAAGAGCAAAACAATTATATACTTATACATATTACGAAGAAGATTTTGTGGCAAGGTTTCACCTCATATAATCATCTATACATTGCTTTATTTGCACTGCGTCTGTGGTGTAGTGGTCAGCGTTCTCGCTTCATTATAGGGGACTATGGAGTATAGTACTAGTTTGTCTTTAAGTTAAAATTTCTTCCTACCTTCCATATCATCCTTGATAGGGATCGTGGTGGGTGAAGTATTCAAGCACCAACTTCTAAAATAGGAGGCAAACCGTACGATCATGCTATACACAATCGGAAGGTTTTATAACTCAAGCGTACCGATAATAACAGGAAAACCTATCGTGATTTATATTTGAAGGAGCGCTAATTCAACAGTTTTTCTTCCTGGACTTACGATCGCACACTTGAATGAATAAATTTACTATAGGCCTAGTCACATGATATTTCACATCGAAAGATGAATGGACGAAATGGGTGAAATGATGCTCAAATGAGCTTATAGTTACCCGACATTCATCTTCTCAGGATAAGGGAAAACCTTGGAAAAAAAAAACCTAATCCGAATAACACACCCTAACCGGGATACGAACGGCGGCGCCGTGGCCGAGCGGTTAGCGCGCTCGCCTACCACCTAGGCGGCCCGGGTTCGATCCCAGGGACCCGCATTTGGTAGACGAAGCGGCGTCAGGGCGGGTTTTCTCCGGGTACTCCGGTTTTCCCCGCCATCTCATTCCACCGGTGATCCATCCTCATTCCATGTATCATCAGTGTCACCGCCTGCGGTGCCGTAGTAGTAAAAGCGGGCGTTTAACACTACAAACGGGATTCGAACTCCGGACCTCTTGAATGTGAGACAGACACGCTACCACCACACCAGAGAAGCGGATAGTGGGGAAAATTAAGTACCAAGAAACCAAATTTTCTTTTTTCTTTCTTTTCTTTTTTTTTTTTTTTTTTTATTCCACTAAGTGGGATGAGGGAATAGAACTCCAAATATGAACTAGATAGTTCATAAAAAATAATGTGTAGAGAACGTACATTCCAAGAATTGATAACGCAGGGGTTAAGAATCCCCCATTAACTGAATTGTTAATCATTGATCCCTAAAGTAATATCAGTTTATAACTAATGATCATAAACTCAACTATAAGAAAAACTAGCTATAAGACTGTAGTTCCGACGGGGTACTTATCTCAACCTGTAGATCTTTCATGCTCATGCCCTGACGGGGCGCCCCGGGAGGGAGGAGCAAGGTGAGAGGATACGAAGGGTGGTCGAACGTGGGGAGAGATGACAGCAAAGGGCAGAGTCCGAAATAGCAAAGATCTGAACTCCCCCCCCCCCCCCTCTGGGAAGCCCAAGACTCGGAGATCTCCCCCATCCGAGAACGAGGTTTTGCAGAGAGAAGCATCTGCCATGCACGCCAGAACTCCCTCCAGCACTTAGAACCCTGAAACGACCAAGCAAATGAAAGCTAAAATTAAATAAAAAGTGAGGTGAATGGAGGGATAGGAAATTCGGGGAACGCAATTGACCTTCCCAGCATTTACCTAGTAACCCGGAGAAACTCGAAAAAATTCCATGGTTCAGGAGAAGTGTATAGAAAACAAGTTATTGAGCGCTTTAGGGGGCTTTAGACATTTAAGCAACTTCATGTACACGAGCAAGTTTAAACATACAGTGGTCTTCCATATTAGACATAGGAATCGACCATTGAGATCTGGAGATCGCGTAGGCCGCATTCTTGGGATGTTCCTATTGATGACAAGACTGGTATGACATATGTGTCATATTTCATGATTCTGAGCCAATAAACAGACTTAAATTCAGGTTGGTCTTCGTGGTTTGAAAGTTACTGTATGGTGAGGCTTTACTTCACAATTCATCATTGGCCCATATTTCTTCGAAGAAGGCAATAATGAAATAAGACCGATACTACAGTAAACGGAGAGCGATATTACAGAATGTTAAGAACTTTGTCATTCCTAGACAGAGAAATCCGATATGGAAAAATAATCTTCATGGAAGATGCCACCCCACCCTATATACAGGGTGGAAGGGAAGTCATTACATTCCTTCTAATGTGTGCTTCATAGAAGCGTTACAAACAAAAAAGTCTAATGGCATTTTGTTCTTTGATCAGCCGATTTCGAAAAAATAAATGGTTTTTGTTCCAAATTGGATGCGCAATTCCACAAGAATGTACGAAGATAACAGTTTGTTACTTGTAAGATGCGTAGAGTAACTTATTTCTGACATAGCTTCGGTAGTAATTATGCGACATCACATTATTAATCACTTAAAAGACGTGAAGGAATGCTCCAAGCACCTTTTTCAGACAGGAGGCATATCGACAACGTTGCGTTGAGGTTGGTCAGAGAATTGACCTGATTTCCGCATGTAAACAGGTCCAGCACTTTCCCTTTCCCTAATGTTTTGGCAGGTAGCGGTTGTGATTGGCCTACGTTCGTACAGTAAACATACAAGGTGAAATTCACGAGACGCGTGGTAGCAGTAGTGTTTGTTTATGTACTGAACCAGTGAAAGTGGTCTAGAACCTACAGGGTGGGGCGAGGAGCCGGAATTAAAATCTGAAGTTATTAGGGACCCGTCTTCTGCTGTTATCTCTCCTCAGGTCCGACCATCTCTCCCTCACCCCTCATGCTCTCATCTCACCCCTCTGTAATGGGGACGCCCCGTCAGGGGCAGAGATACTAACGTTCTTTTACAGGTCGAAATGCTAAGTCCCCGCTCCGAATCCTCTATATCCTATCCTATCTGTATCTAGTTATGTTAAATTCACTACATCACACTAAATCTTACTATGGTGATGAATATTATCGTAAAATTTGACTAGCGCAACAAACTGATAGAAAGGTTAGTAGGTTTGTCAACAGATTTGTATTATTTGCTGTGGTGCGATACTAAAGCCCCAACTTGTTGCTTTGCATGATAACCGCAAATGGAAGCTTGTCACAGGATGAAATAATCGATAGCTATAATTTTGGGAATCTGATTCAGTAGCCTGCGAAGTCATTATCCTAACCGCAAGCACATTCTGGCTAACCGCATTGAGAACCAACTGTAACAGAGGGCCTAATGTTTTTAACATTGCTATGCATGTTGTGGTAATTCAGGTTGTGAGTGTCGCTTTAACGTTCAGATCTTTACCCTAGGTTTTGGTGCACAAACTTGTGGCTGGCAAACACATTTTGTGAAGTCCGTTTCCTGTACCATCTTCTATGTGAACTTTATTTTGTTGTACCCGTCAAAAAAGGCATAAAATTACCAACATTCATTTATATGAGCTCTTCTAATTTAGCTCTAAGTAGCGCTTTTATAATTGAAAGACCTTTCAAGCTAATGATTTAAGACTAGCTTTCCATAAAAGATAAGTTTTGTCTATATAAAAAAGAATAGCCATTCAGGAAAGGCCACAGGAATCATTAAACACTAAATTAGTTGCATAGCAGCGGAAAAGCATGAAGAACGCTTCATAATCACTATAAAGTCAGAAACGCTATTATTTTAGCGTTATGATTTTCAAAATATTTTCCGGGGTTTTCATTTAAGGCAAAATTCTCGGTTCAGATTACCTCGTGCGATGTACTTTTCAAATAAATAAATGAAATGTACATTTTCTTGTTCATTAGATAATGGTTTGATGTGGAATTAATGTTTTAACATGTTTAGTTGTGACGTTATGTTTATTATGTCAGTTTTAGGCAAAAAATTTAAATTGATTTATTTCCTGCCAAATTAGTAGGTTAACTAAGCATTAATGTCTACAATTTAAAAATATGTTGTTAAAGTGTTTATGAAATACTTATTGCACTGTGCAATTTTCAAAACAAATTACTGAAGCTAATTTAAAAGTACGCATGAAATTTGGTCCATATATTATAACCCAAACCTGTTTTCTGCATGACAATTTGAAATGAACGTGGCTTTTTGAAATGTTATAGGTGGATGTCCTTAAGTTTATATTAAGTTAATTGAGTTTAAGATCTCAAATCCTTTTGTTTTAAAGAGAGTTCCTTTAAAACACAAAGTAAGTGACTATAACATGATATATTTATACCACAAGGACATAAGTGAACCTAGATTTGGCGGTGCACATACAAATTTTGTAACAAAGGTTGTAATACAGATTGAGACAGGAATGATATAACAAGTCTCTAATTTCACGAACTCTGTGGATGACTGAGCAGGGATCTCGTGTGTTCTTTGGCTAGCAGAATTGAATATTTTCCTTATTAGTAACCTTAAGCGGGCAAAATACGAGGTAAGAAAAATAACCAAAATGTTAGATTTATTTTAGCAAAATGTGAAAACGTATTATTCCGACATATGAAATTTAAATTTAAAGACGAAATTTTTGTCTACAGACCGTTTAGAGCAGATTTACTAAACAGGTTTTTAAAATAAGCTTTGGTTTATAACATTTTATATATATTTAATAAAACGATATACAAATAAAGTGCAATAAATGACAATTATTTGATCGTATTTCAGTGCCATAAAATCTTTACATAAGAGAATGAAATAAATTACACCCTTGATTGGTCGTAACACTAATCACAATGCGCTATCATCTCTAATTTTTTCTTGAAAGTATTATAACTTGATGTTATATAACAGGTATGGGCGAACCGTATGTCACATCCAGGAGAGAGGGTGGCAGACGGGTACTGTGACGTAATGTAGCTACCCCTCTTCTGGAGCAGTGGCGTAACGTAATGCGATTTTAAGTTTTGAAAAGCTAGGAATGCCTATTTATTAAAAGAAAGAGAGAAGGCCATGTGCAACATATATTTTTTTTTTTAAATGTCCGATCAACTCTTGTGGTATGCATCTCGTGATAATTGTGTACAGTAGTGTTCCACCACTGGGTTAGAAAACTACTTGTGTATTATAAACAGTAAAAGAAAGGGAAATATGGATGTCACCCTAATATGGGGTCAAGAATGCTCCTACCTACTTTAGCATAACTCTTTAAGCACATTACATTGCAAACTATGGGACAGCTCTCATTGAACTATTTAATAAATTTTACAACAGCGTAAAATGCACAATAAATATGGAACTTCTTAATAAATATATTTACTGTCAAGGCTTTTTTACCGTTCACCTTAATGCACCACTTCATTATAACTTGAAATACAATTTTTGACTTCTGCTCTGCCTGTCAGGAAAACAAAGACGAATCACGAAATCAATGTTCTATTGTTACCAAACGGGAACAGATGTCTCCGCTTTGCTGATTGCATCGCTGTATTGGCTAATCAACGCAACGATTTAAGGCTTTAAACTGGAATTAATGAACCACATGATGGATTTGGTGTTAAACGAAGCTTTTAAATTTACCCCTGGAGGTATAGAAAAATCTTTGGAGAAAAAAAATCATACAGATGAAATGCAAAAGGTTTGAAGAGAAACTATAAACCCTCGAGGCTACTCCTCTACTATCTGAGACTGCCTGCACATCTATCTAGAGGATGCTAACCTATGACATCTGATAAACAGAGTTTGATTTACTGTATTGGTTGAAGAAGGAAACCCAGCTTTTCCTAGCAGACAAAGGTGCAAATTAGAGGTCTAATTAATAGGGTGCGCCCTCCTATTAGCTCAAAAACGAAAAGTCGGTTAAAAACTAAAGTTGGTATTTAAGTTTAATGTCTTTCAAGGATGCGACACGAAGATTTTGAAGAAAATAGCCCCACCCTAAACTACCCTTTACATGGAAACTTTCCAACGATTTTGATTAAAATGTCATATGTTTAAGATATTTTTATGACAAATGAAATGTATATCTTGAATTTTCTGGCTATAGCCCCTGTAGTCGTATTTACTCTGGACGACTTTTGCATAACTGGTAAACCGTTAGAGAAAGACCAAATCATAAATGTAGATCTTGCTAAAATACACAATTTATGTCTGTATAACTTTTCATGTAGGGTGATATTGCTTGTTATGTGTGTGAGTTTCGGAAAACTTGCAACTTTTGTGAAATGGATCATCGTTGTTCATTTTTTTATATGTTAAGTATGCAAAGACAACAGAATCTCAAAGCTTTAAAACATTTGACAATCGCACAAAGTCTACTATATTCTAACATTCCCTCTTACACCTACAGGGAAATAAGCAATAAGATAAGTTGTAAAAATGTTTATCTTAACTAACACGAAGAAGATATAGGAATAAGAGTTTGTAAGAATGGTTAGTACAAGAGCAGAGAAAGTCATGTGAGTGCAACACATCAGATTTTTTTATAAACAAATGTGTATCTGTATGTGTATTTGTGTGTGGGTATGGGTGTGTGTGTGTGTGTGTGTGTGTGTGTGTGTGTGTGTGTGTGTGTGTGTGTGTGTGCGGGCGTGCGTGCGTGTGTGTCCGTGAAAGACACAAAACCCAAAAGTCGGTTAAATACCACATTTTGTATTTAAGTTCAGCATCTTCCAAGCTTGCGACTTTTCAAGAAAATTCCCCATCCAGAGCTACCATTTACATGGATCATTTTTCGAAAATTTTCATTTTCTCATAAATGACTAACAATTTTGATTAAAATGCCACATGTTCAAGATATTTTCATGACAAATGAAATGTATATCTTGAATGTTATAGAAATATTCTCTGGAAGTCTCTCCTTATGGATGACATAAGCATTGCATAAGTTTTAAACACTAAGATATGTAGACAAAATCTTGCATTTTCTTTTGAAGGCATTTCCACTTTTCGACGGTTACCCTTTATTCCCATATTCCATTTATGTCTTTCATTCCAGTCCCCTTCACCAATTCCCGCTCATCCATCATGCGCGATATTCCTCACTTCTAGGCGTTCTAGGTGGCCTTCTGCCCGCCGGAGACTGTTGTAACAGGATGTTTGGCCATATCTCCTTATACTCCTGGGTGGACAAAATCTTACTACACAGAAAGTCAGAGTTCGCTAAAGCTCACAATTTACATATGTCAAAGTTTATTTGTGAAGATGACTTTTTGCATATTTGTTCTTATGGGTTTAAATTTCCAAATAATTATATTTTCCTCAAACAGGAAGTCACTGTTTGTTATTTATGCCCTGGCTATGTAAACGGGATGGAATGTCAAACCCATCTCATAGCGACCAGTTCATAAAAGATTTGACTATCGCTTAAGCCTTCTGCATTCCATATTACCCTTTTTATCTGCAACGAAGTGAGTAATAAAGACATTCATACAAAAGTTAATCCCGATTAACATGGATTAGTATAAGCGTTTTTAAGAATAGTTTGTACATGGGCGAGCAGGAAAAGTCATGTGAATGTATACATAAGACCTCTTTTACTTTCTCTACTGCTTAGTGTAAGTAGAGGAAGTATTGTATTCCACCCAAAAATTATTATTATTATTATTATTATTATTATTATTATTATTATTATTATTATTATTATTATTATTATTATTATTATTATTATTATTATTATTATTATTATTATTATTATTATTATTATTATTATTATTATTATTATTATTATTATTATTATTATTATTATTATTATTATTATTATTATTATTATTATTATTATTATTATTATTATTATTATTATTATTATTATTATTATTATTATTATTATTATTATTATTATTATTATTATTATTATTATTATTATTATTATTATTATTATTATTATTATTATTATTATTATTATTATTATTATTATTATTATTATTATTATTAATTACTACTACTACTACTATTACGCCTTCTTTTGCCTTCTACTTTCTAATTCAGAATTTTATTGGGTATTACATTCCCTGACACTCTAAGCACGTGTCCACACGATCTCAGGCGTCTTTCTTCTATAATTTCCGAAATGTTTTTGTCAACATGCATCAGTTGTCTTATTCTACTATTCCGAACTTTAACTTTTCTGGATTTTCGTGCTGACCGTCTCCAAAAATCCATTTCTAATACAATTAATTTGTTTTCTTTTTGTCCACTTAAGGTCCAAGTTTCAGTGTCGTATTATTCACTTAGGAATAGTGGCTGATATATTAATTTTTTAGTTCTATGTGAAACATTTATACTCCATAAAACTGAATTGAGCATTCCTATAATTCTCTTCCCATCAGTTATTCTTCTTTGAAACTGTCAATTTGTTTTTGTATCCTTTACTACCACTGTTGATGATAATGGTGATAATAATAGTAATAATAGTAGTAATAATTATTATTATTAATAATAATAATAACAACAACAACAATAATAATAATAATAATAATAATAATAATAATAATAATAATAATAATAATAATAATAATAATAATAATAATAATAATAATAATAATAATAATAATAATAATAATAATAATATTCCATTCCAAAAATGGTAGACAGATTGAAAAGAAGGAGAAAGACAAATATAGGTACATACTAGAGAGACGCTGAGTGAGAGAGATAGAGACAGAGAAAGTGGGTGAGAATCTTCACAATTAATAAAAACTTCGAGCAGAGCAGCATATTCTGCAAATTGTAAAGTAATACTTTTATGAGATTAATAAACTTCTGACTGAAGCGTTTAAGAGATGAAATAATCGATTCTCCAAGGCAGCTATTGAACAATAAAGCTGATCCTTTTATTTTCATAGGGCTTATTTACGCCAGGTGTACATAAGCCTTGCTCACTTAATGGTAGATACTTCTAGCATTTAATATTCGGGCCAGTTTCCAAAAGAATGAGTTCAAATGTTTACCCCAAGGTTTCAAATCTGTGGAACAATGTTTGTGCTTGATCATGTGCATGAACTGTAACGGGGCTGGGCTCGACCTTCTGCTATCTGCAAACATGCGTTGGTTCCCTTGTTGGGAAAAAAGCAGGATCCACTGCTCCTTTTTCACGGTTAGATTTTCATTAAAATGCATAACTACCTATGAATATTTATGAGTTCAGACGATTGAAGAAAAAAATCCTATGTGGTTCAGAGAGTCATATTTTGAGATCATTATTATCCCTCTTGCCCTTTTTAACATGCTTTTGCTTTTACGATCCGTTGTTTCATGTTTATGGAGAACAACGTTTAGTGGCGGTTTCAGAAATACCTGAAGTTGAAACAAGCATTTTGTGTATTATACTCGTATTTTCAGAGCTACACCTTTACTGGTTACCCGCACCTTTGTTTACTGGCTATTCTAAATGGATGAAAAAGACCTTTGTACTCAATTAGCATATATCTACTGTAATAGACCAGATTATTATACTGTTTGGCATGTAAAACATCTGTTTGTAAACATTTCATCCATTTACTAACTGTCTGTGTGTCTGTGTGTGTCTGTCTGTCTCTATCTATATCTCCGTCTTAAAAGTTATGAAAGAAAAAAGGAAAAGAGAAAATAAGTAACAACAAAAGAGAAGTCTGCATGGTGATTACGTTATTCAATCAGTTAAAAGTTTCTTTTAAATTTAATATTGTCGCTTAAACAATTAAGTCATATCGCAGCTACAATAAATTTTATATTACAATTATTTAAAAGTGTTAAAACATTAATTATATAATATGATATAAATTTACTGCTTTTATAAACTTTACTATGCTGTAACACTTAGCTTTTCAATTATTTATTTCATAAACTTTTAAAATTGGTGTGTCCTCCAATCAACTTCACAATTACAGTCAAACTTTACATTCACTTTTAATTATTAGTGTCCTTGAAATTTATCTGAAAACAACTTACGTGTGACCAACCAGCCACTGTAATACAAGGCGCAGCAAGGGGTTAAAAAGAGGCAAAGTCTGCGTATGTTGGAAAGAGAGAGACCCACACTATCCTCTTTGGCAAAGTTTGGACATCGCTGCGTTAGACAATATCACTCTCCTGTGTTTAGTAGCTATCAGAGGTCTAAGCTTGTTGATTGCTATCTTAGGATGATTAGCACTAACTCCTCTGCTATCTGCATGTTTGCCAGGAACATGCATATTCTATTATTAGGTATCCGTGACACAAATCGGATATTTGTCGGATCAGTCAGTTTACCTATTCCAAAAATATATTCTTTGATTGATGTACTATCATATGCTTCGATAACTATAGATTGTTCTTTCGTGGGTTCACTCTGTGTTATTGCAGAGTAACTTTGAGATGGGTTGACAGTAGTGTGTTTAGAAAACGTTGCATTCACCTGAGACATAACCTGAGTTTCACATCAACTTCAGCAATCCTGTGGAACGGACGCTGTCTTAAAATACACGTAATCAACACTGCTGTTCTTCAGAAAACACATATAAGCTTGCAAAGCAAAAGGTTAACTAAACACATTTTTATCGCAATTGTTAAGAGTCATTTCCGAGATACAAGAGATATAGAGATACATATAAATATTTCATAATCACCATCATTTCAGCCGTAAAATGTCTACTGCTGAACGCAGACCTGCCCCATAGATATCCACCTAGTTTGAGGTTTTCGTCGAGCATTTGTTCCATTATGGAGTTCAGTTCTTGGTGCTGCGGTCGACTATCTTCTAGGACGTTAACACGTTGGCCAAGATCCTACATCTTTTTGCCGAGTTCTTCCATGGCTTCCTTAATCCCGCTCGTTGCTTACTGGTATTCTCCAATAGCTCTATCTTCATGTTGGACATTCCACTCTTCATCTTTTCCTATTTGGAGTTTACATTTTTTAATTTGACTTCCATTTTTTTGTTTTTATATTTTGTTCATTTCTGCTTTCCATATTTTCCATTCCGTAGCTTGCACTTTTCAATCCGGCTTTCATATTTGTTTCCTCTGCCGCATTCCGGATTCATTTCATTTCCCATTATGTCCATCTTGGCTAACATTTGTTTCATCAGCTGTTTCATATCATAGTTTTCATCGCACTCCTGACATCAATTGTGACAACTTCACTTTTTAACTACTTCTTTAGTTTTTAATAAAACACCGGAACGACACTAAGCAAAAGCACTGTTGAGCAATAACAAATACTACAAGATGAAAAGCTAGCTGATAAAGCAGTATGTATGTAATACGCATTCCTGTTTCAATCATATAGAACATTGTATCAATTGTTCGTCGAAGAGGGAGTAGCGAAGGAAATGTGATTGTGTTTAGTAAAAGAAGAATGAGTAGAAAAACCGTTATACGTTGCACTTTATTTCAAAAATATGCATGGAAAACTGTATGGATTGTTTGTAGAAGAGGGCGTAGTATGTTACGTAAAATAAAAGATAGTAAAGAAAACCATGTGAACGTAATACGTTGCGTGGTAAAATCGATTGCATAAAAACCTTCTAAATAACTTCCGCATTTTCTAAATAACAAAATGGACCAAATAATTAAACTTCTCCATGAAAAAAACACTCAGATGTGCAAGTTTTCATGACTATCGGTCAACTGGTTTTGCAGTTTACTCACTCTTCAACATTAAGTGTTGGTGTGTATGAAGTTCATGCACTATAGAGAATAACATGTGAATTGTTACGTTAGAGAAAATAGCATGAATGTAATACGTTGTATTTCTATTTCAAACACATAGACAGGACGAGCTGTAACACATAAACTAATATAGTTAGATCAACCTCCTTTCTGTACTCTGATAGCCCTAGAAAAGGATGTTAAAACGTTAACTCGTTTGCTGAAATCGATTAACAGAGAAACTATGGCCGAAATAAGGTTTAGACTAATTGCGACTGTTACGGGTAGACTAAGATAGGTAAGTCAAATTTCTTTAGGTTTTCTGAAAGCTCTTGTCGAGGACTTTAATATCCTGACCTGTTTATTGAAATTGGTACATTAACAGAGAAATTATGGCCAAAATAAGGTTTAGGGTAATAATTGTGTCTGTTACGCGTAAAATCGCGTTCTTTTCAGGAATTACACCTCTATATATATGAACTTAAAAAGCAAAACCCTATCTGGATACAAAATTTGATTGAAATCGTTAGAGCCGTTTCCAAGTTGAGCGTATACACAATAATTACTCGTTTAAATATATGTTAATCTATACCAGGTGAGTCAGCCGTGCCTTATTTTTTGGAAGGTAGGCCACCCATCTAACGACATGTGCGCCTTAGTCCAGTTTTGCGCTTACTAAAATGTATCGCTTGACGTTCTTAAAGAGAGGAATGCGCAAAATTGAGAGAAACAGTGCTTTAAGGGACAGAACGTACTCCTCGCTAAAGTAAACCCCAAAAACATACGACTCGTTTACTGAGAGCGAATTTCGGTTCCCAGCCGATTTTACAAACTTTTTATTAGAGTATACATAGAAACGTAATTCAGTAAACGGCTCGGAAAAAATGGACCTATCATATGAGTACACTAACAACGTCAGCTAAAAAGAAAATGGCGTATTCTTGTACTTAGAGCAGGGGTTGGTTGCCAAAAATTAGGAAAAATTTAGACACGCCTCATCCATCATGGACGCGTACAGTCAAAACGGACATATTATTAAACAACAGTTTATTTACATTTTTGCGTGAACTACGCCTCGTACATCTCATTTAATATGCATAACAGCTTTTGCCATTTAAGTAATAATATTAAATCGCCCAGCAAATGATTAAAACTGTCCTAAAAGGCTATATCAAGCCCGAAAACTTGCGAGGTGGCAATGGCATAGCGCCAGGCATACAAGTCCTACTGTTGCACGCGGTACGTGCTTTTAGTCAAGTCGAGTCCTCTGCGCTAACCCCCAATGACACAGGTTCGAGTCCCAGCATTGTAAATATTTTTTTTTAATGTTCATCAAAACTTGGAAACCGAATTCACAATAATCTAATTATGAAGTCCCTGAGGGTTAAGGACATTATAATTTAAATCGTTTTTGGTTGTCTGCATTTTTAATAGCACAATAATTCATTGTCTGCAAAATTAAGTTTAACTTCCATCTTAAACTCTGACAATGTAATTTCCTTGCTTTATGTATTCAAATGTGTATGAATGATCCTTATTTCAACTGCACCTACCTATAGGTGTGTTTATAATTGTAGTTCACCAATAAAGAAACATCAATGTCATAAAACATAAATAAAGCAATAAAAATGAATATAATAACAGTTTTCAGAATAATAGCTTGTAAATTGTGAGGATTGCACGGTAAAAAAAATTATTACATGCACGTGATTCGAACCACCTTCACAGCAGACAGAGTATTTCGGAGTCTTGCGCTCGTTCCAACTGAGCTACCTAATAACATGTAAGGTAAACATTCCGTTTAAGGTGTAATAATCGCTGGTTCCACTGAACATTTACAGAAGTACAAACGTCAGCTGTCTAATTACGAATATATTAAAAAGCGATGTGATAACATCTATATTAGTACTAATTTCATCGAGTGTTAACGAGTGTTAAACCTAAATGTTAAATACGCGGGTAGAACATAGTAATGTTTTATTTATTTATGAATTTCGGTATTTGCTCTGAGGTAAAGAATAACTTGTTTAATCTACTTATTTTATTTAGCACATAGAACAATGTACTTGCAACAATTTAACTATCATCAATAATCAAGTGACGCCATTTTTACATGAGGATATGCAGTCAGAAGATCAAACTTTCACAATGTGTCACATGACAAAAGCCGAAAAGTTTAATATTTTTGGTACATTTTGTTATTTAGAAAAACCAGAAAGAAATTATACACATTTCTCTTCGCGATTAATCCTGTACACACCAGTTACACGGGAAACTACACAATCCATTGCACAAAACCTAAGAAAGAGGACTTCTGATTCATCTTCTTCTTGTTCTGCAACTTTAATAGTAGCAACTATTTATTTATTACTAGTATAAAAGTTATATACCTGTAAAATTTCTACAGACCTTCAATGTAATATGCACTCAGTACAGTCTACAGCTCGTTGCGAGCAATGTGGAAATTGTGATATCCCTGTAGCAGCTGCAGTTCTTCAGATGTTTCTGATGGACTGCCCTGCAGAATCTCGAATGTCACGAAGTGGTTCTGTCATCTTTCGGATTAAATCATAATTACAGGGGTTTAAGCTTGATGAATGTGGTGGATAGAAGTACTTCCCACTGCAATGACGGCAAAGATCATTTAAGGGTGTGCCGTGTGGCTGCAAAATGATGGAGAGGTTCTGCACAACACGTGAACGTTTTTCGTAACGCTGGTGTCAGGTTATTCTCCATCTCTAGGGCTAACTCTTACTGCCTATCGTTGATCGGAGTCTAGTAGCGCGGGAACAGCTTCACGTGCTCTTCACTAACTCTAGGACGACTCGGCCGAGTCATGTGTTTCACACGATCCACTGTTCCACGGCTCTGATCCATCTCTCTGCAGTCTTGTATGGTAACACCATCTCAACAAGACCTTTATGACATTGTCATGCTATACGCCCACAGGCACATTAGATTTTCAGCCAAGATTGCTGTCCCTGGTTTGTAAACATATTGAAACACAACAGCTTACAGCAATAATTAACAGGAGACTAACTTTCTCTCTATACAGCGCAAACACTGCGAGTTTGATGGAAGAGTCCATTTACTGGAGGAGAGGTCAGACATTCACTAACATGTGATAAAAGTGACAAGTAATTCCCTCTTGTTTCGCTTCCACAGCAATGTTGCCACCATTTTTTTACACCCCACGTATTTGTGTGACGAAAAATAATTTTAAACACCCTTGAGGTCATGCTACAGATTTTAAGGTTAACTGTAGTAATTAAGAGAGAAAAGGGGATAATATTAAAATTAATGCTAATTTATTTTTTCTCTTGAATTTCAATTATTTAATTAAGATTTGTAGTTGTTCCACACAGAAGATAATTAACAATCCTCTAGGCGGCTATGGTTTAGCTAATATACCTAATTAAAAACCGAAATACTTATAAAAACAAACCATGCAAATATAAGAATCTAAATTGTAACACAGTTCTCAAGAAAGTCTCCGCGTCTACTTAAAATGTTTTCTCATGACATCTGTAAGAAAATGTCATGCTGCTGAAATATTTTTAAAACATGGTAAGCTCTTCTACAGTGGCTTAACTAACAAGCAAGTTGAATCTCTGTCACCACCTGCCAGAAGAAAGTACAAGAAACTTTCATCTGTTACATCGAGTAATGGTTGTTACTTGTAAATTTTGTTTGGTCTAGAATTTCGCAAACACTTCAGCCCTAAAGTTTTCTCTGAGAGCGTTGAATGCTAAGGAAGATTCATTAGCAGTGACAGAATGGTGGGAAGGAAATTTGCATTTCTTAATAGGCGAGGCAAGCGACGGAATGTTCTTGCAGCAATCTGCAGCCAGCGGAACTCTGTAGCAACTCGGTTGAGAAATGTGGTCCCTCCCGCATGAAGAATGACTTTGGCTCGGCCTTTACGAATATCGACGAATGCTTGCTTCCATCGATCACTGGTACGTAGTTAACTGACAGGTAACGACTTCAACTCCACTGACACAAAAGCGGTTAACCACTTCGCTTACATCATAGTGGCCTAACAGTACTAAAATAAATCAGTATCTCAGTTTAAGTTATGAAGTTACGGGAATCGAAAATGACTTTTTAGATCTTTATACCCTTTAAGAATTGAAATTTGCTCTTCGATTTGCATTAATAATTTTAGGCAAAATAATTACATTTTAATTTTTTTAATACACGTTCTCTAAAATAGTTGCATCCCGAAAATAGCATTTTATCCGTTAAAAGCATTAAAATGTCTTATTATGACGGCATAAATCGTTCAAAAGTATCCTCTTCCTGGTATCAGTGACAGAAAATCAATGACGTAATTATCATGGCAACAAGACACAATTGCGTCATCACTGCAGCAACATAATTTTCTCCAATGTGCCCGTAAGAAAACCTTAAGTCGCCACTTTCGGAAATTAACACATTTTTCGTTTCTCCACCCAGAAAGCTTTACATATTCTTCTTCATAAACCTATTTTGATTTTTCTGGAATAATAAACTTTCAGCGCTCTTGGCTTCCTTCAAAATGTCAAGCTGAATACAATGCATATTTTCAATAGCTTTGTCATAACCTTCCATTTTCCTCTATAAGTGTTGAAACAAATGAAACATCTGCTTAGTAACTATATTAGGTCATACTTCTCTGATCCTTATAAGTTTACATTTAGTTAATATATTAGTTATTTTTACGTATTTTAATGCTAGAATTGCATAAATCAATTTATGTAACAGTGTATAATCTTTTCACTGTGAGACTCATAAAAATTAGCACGTTTGCTTTCGCTCACGTACTAAACATATATTCGTATCACAATAAACTAGATTATACACTAGTTACATAAATAACTTATCGTCCAGGAGGCCATGGGCAATGTTGTTTTGATAAATGCTCCGCAGAATTAAGTTATTTAGATGTTAACGTATTTAATATTTGTTTTTTATAAACTTACCCGGGATATAACATTCGGGCTCGAGCAGCGTTGGAATGTGGTTGTGATTGCTTCTAGTGCCATAGTGGAGATTTACTGACATGTAAATGAACTCCTGCGGGACAAAATTCCGACACACCGGCGACGCTGTTGTGATCCTGGAAATTGACAGCGTCGTTAAACAACAAAATATTTTTTTGGACTAGGACCCTCAAGAGAACAGATCTGATACTGGTATTCAAAATGGCGCCCGTATGTGGTGAGAAATATAAGCAACTCGTATACAAGCTGCGATTTCGGCGCAGTAAAACAAATAGGTGGTGTGATATAGGCTGTATTATATACAAAAATATTGTTTAAACTACAGTAAAGAAAACAAAATAAATACAATTTAATGTTAAACGGCGACTATGGACAAGGAAATAACATTCACAGTTTTGCATGTCATAATGTAATACTTACAAAGAAGATAGACAAAACTGCAAACAGCATGCTTTAAATGAAATAGACCTGCTGACATTGAGTTCACTCAAAATTATTGACCATTGCTTTTCACACTGTACCACGTACACAATGCCTGTACAATGCATATACATATACCTACACAAAAGACACTGGATGGCTGGTACAAAAATTCTGTCACGTTGTTGTAGTGTTTAACGCCCGCTTTTACTACTACGGCACCGCAGGCGGTGATACTGATGATACATGGAATGAAGATGGAGCACCGGTGGAATTGAGATGGCGGGGGAAACCGGAGCACCCGGAGAAAACCCGCCCTGACGCCGCTTCGTCCACCACGAATACCACATGCGGGTCCCTGGGATCGAACCCGGGCCGCCTAGGTGGTAGGCGAGCGCGCTAACCACTCGGTCACGGCGCCGCCAAAAATTCTGTCACTTAGAGTAATTAATGACAATATAAAAGCTTTAGCGTGGAAGTTTGCTTTTGTTTTCATTGAAAGTTTTTGTTTTCTCAGTTTGCAACAAGGTATTACTTAGTACCCTACAGCACTTCTTCACTAGATTTCACACGGGGAGAATCCACAGTGACAGATGAAACCTGAAAAATAAGTAACCCTAAACCAGCACTGTAGTTGAAATACATGAAATTCATAACCTTAAATCAACACTACAAAGCAACTTTCATGCAGTTGCTACAGTTTTGTATGCCGCAACATAACAGTGTCTTTCAAACTAAGGCCACACATTTAAATTACAAGGAAAATAGTTTGTATGAGGGCGAATCAAAGAGTGAATTGCATTTCAAAATGTCTTATGTATATGACTGAACCTTCAATGGCGTAAGGTGTTCACAGTGAATGCTTTTTATCCACTTTTACTCTGAGACCTTTATCTTTTAAAAATATAAATATCGGTACTAATGGTCTATATTTACTATAGTTAGATTTACACCCGGGAAGGCAACAGTTACGAGGCACTGTAATGCTTTAGGTTAGCTAGGTTATGTATTATGTTAGCGACGATAACATCTAATTTCTTCTTGTGCCTCTCACAGCAGTAATCGTGACACAAATTATATTTGCAAACAGATAAATTAATAATAAACACAAACACATGGAAACCACAGGGTACAGCACACAGGTTCTCGCGATTATTCCCGTTTCCTAAATTGCCCAAATAAAGATTTTCAAATTCGCTTGCTTTGCTAATGTGAAGACAAATAAGTCTCAGTTATTAAACCAAACAATAAATCACAGGCACAGAAAACAATATAGAAGGTATCGTGTGTAAAACCGCAGAGATCACCACCAACTACCGGCACCATTTTTTTAAATTTCGAATGCCAATGTCAGGTCCGTTCTCTAAGTGACCTAACTGGATTGCACCCTAATGCCATCTCCCGTCAAAGAGGCAGAGGTACGGTGGGCCTGCACTGATCGCTCTGTCTACTCGTGACGAAGCAGGATGGTTTGGATCGGGAGAGATCTCGAAGGCTAACTGTTCGCCACACACCGTTCTTGCATATCACCTAACATGTCGTCGGGAAATTAGAGCGACGTAAGAGAAACAGAGAAAAAATATAATAGAGTATAAAAAATAATTAGGATTGTTTAAAGGGACACTAGTGATTTTAAAGTTCGTTAAAAATCGAGTATTTCAACTTAATGGGAATGAAAAACTCAGCTTTTAAGCTTTAATTCAATTTAAATTCCTTTTCAGAAGACAAAATGCCACAAGTTCTATTAAATTGATATACAATCACTAAATGTTAAAAGAGGAAGTACAAAACAAACAAAGAAAAAAAAAAAAAAAGAAAAAGAAAAAGAAACAAGGGAGGAAGGGTGTAAAGGAGGAAGGGTGTAAAGGAGGAAGGGTGGAAAGGAGAAAGGGTGGAAAGGAGAAAGGGAGGAAGGGAGGAAGGGACGAAAGAAAGAAACAAGGGAAATTTTAATTTGCTTATATTCCATTTCCTGGCTCTGTTAAGCGCAGATGAAACCAAACCATTTGTTCTTTTTCGGAAAAGCTGAAAACAATAATTAAGCCGTTTAGGGTGCATCTTCCCTGAGTTAATTCGCTTTGTAGCATTAAAAGCGAGCATGCAGAATAACATGAGAAGTTTTGCTCGGTATGTTTCCTTCCCCAAGAGCCGCAGAATCATGGTTTATGCATGACGGAGCGTCACCTCATTTTAGCCTTGACGTGAAGGCGACCATGGATTAGTGGGATACACTCATGATATAAACCCCAAGCGCATTTGGCATGAATCCATAGGATTTTCATGTCGGAATCACCAAAGTGCATTACCACTGCATCATCAAGTGGTGAGTGGGTTGACATTCATCAGAGAAGCGGTAGTGCAGAATTATATGGGCGTATATCATAAGATGCAGAGTATAATCTTCTTTGATATCAACCAATACTATTATTTTTCATTAAATACTTAGAATGTTTCTATAAGACTAACTGTTTTAATACGTGAAAATAAATAAGTAAACAATTGGTGTGCACTCGCATGTCTTTCTCTACTCACTCTTGCACATACTATTCTTAAAAACGGCTATTCTACTATGTACTTCATGTTAATCGAGGTAAACCTTTGTATAAATTGATTAAATATTTCCTTGAAGTACATTGGGAATAACGGAATACATTAGCTCAAGCCATAGTCAAATATTTTAGGACCTGTTCGCCATGTGACGTCTTTCAAATTGCATCTTTTGCAAGGAAAGTTAAAAAACAGAATGACTATTTCCGATTTGGAAAATTCAAATGAATTAGGAATTTCTCGCAAGTGGTTCACACTATAGAAAAAAAAAAAATTGACAGAAATTGTGTGTTTTAACGAAATCTACAGTTTTTGTGAAGTAAGATTTTGTCTATCTCTTACCGTTTACCAGTTGTGCAGAAGTAAACCAGAAGTAAACCAGAAGAGGACTTTTGAGGACATTCGCAGAAAATTTGAGATCAACAGTCCATTAGAAATGAAAATATCTAAAACATGGTATTTTAATCAAATTTGGAGAAAACTAAAACTCTTGAAAAATGTTCCATGTAAAGGATATTTTAGGTAGGTGATGAACTTCAATACCAACTCTTTGTTTATGCGATATGTTATTATTCTTAAGTATTTTTTCTTTTTATTCAGGTAGTCTCAAAACAAGTATTTGTGAGAAAATCTTGGTACTGAATTTTGGTACAAATCTTTGTCTTGCCTACGGCAAAATACATTCAGCATTACTGACACCATCCTCGAATAGAACGGCGCTTAAGGTGAACTTTTGGCTACAATGTGAATTTTTTGGTTAATGTACACCCACTCATTCAGCCATTCACCCACTCATTCACTCATTCACCCACTCACCTACCCGCCCACTCACTCGCCCACCCACTCACTCGCCCACCCACTCACTCGCCCACCCACTCGCTCGCCCACCCACTCGCTCACCCACTCACTCATCCACTCACTCAACCTTCCACCCACCCATCCACTCACCCACTCACTCACTCACCCACCCACCCACCCACCCACCCACCAACCCACTTGCTCACTCATTCATCACAGTTGCACTAATTGAGGCGGAACCCGTTGCTGAAGGCTACTTCAGAGGGGTAGACTAACTTGGCGTAACAATCTTTCTGTTCGAATCCCGTTGGTCTCCCACACCCACTCTCCCTCCCTCCCCCGCCCCCGCCCCACGTATGTGATCCCGATAGTAAAATGCATATTCATAAACTTATATTGCAAAAAAATATAATCTCAAATTCAGTACTCAATCGGATTGTGAAGCTAGATGCCTCAAATCTTAAAGATGAATACGTTCTTTCAATCGTGAAAATAAAAAAGAATCAAAACATTAATTGTCAATAACTCAAATACTAATAGACTTGCAGAAATAAACAAAAACTGCTAAATAAACGTCTTTTTAATACTAACCTTAAAAGAACACATATACATATAAAATAGATATGCTAGCCATTACCCGCTACAAGGCAGTATTCTAACCCAAAGGATTATAATTTAATGATTTGCTGTGTAATTCAATGTTGCAATATTCGTTACCGCCCAGAGCCAAGGTCAGACTATGAATTATTACCTGCAGATTTACAATTTATAGGACAAAGGGTAATGGCAGGTTTAATTAATAGTAGTTGTATATTTACTCCCTTGGGAACTATATTTTTCAGTTTGTAATACTTTAAATGTGTCATTGTTTTTCAATAATTAAACAATATTATGCAACAGCGGACATGCACATATATAATTTATACTCTGGTAAATACGAGTAGGTATTAACTTGATTTAAAGAGTTTTGTCTTTTAAAATCTTTACATCTACAAAATTAAATGCGTTCAGTTATTCGAATTTAGTTAAATCCATCCCTTTCAACCAAATAAACATGTATTCAGAAAAAAACATAACTTCAACCCCAACCTTCGTATTTAAATCCAAATCACATTAAACAAATAACTCGGGATAGATTTTACAAAATCCTTTGCCTTCTTGTCTTGTTATACATTTGCGCTCACAAATTATCGCAATTATGTCTGATGAAAATATATACTTTGAACGTTCACACTTTCCACACTTCAAACATAAACTGAGAAAAAATGAATGGGGCAACACTGGTTTGTCATTGCATTACCAATGAGTCAGATATTTTGATAAAGTAATAATGCTTTCCTTAGGGGTGACCTCGCATTCCCAGTAGTGCCGGGATTGTGCAACCTGGCGCAGAGCTTGAGGAAATAATGTAACTATGGCAGACACAACTACATGATCAGTTGATTAGTTATAGCATTGGCTTTACAGCGTATTTAACTATATAACACCACAAGGCGTTGCAAGCCTGTGACTGGATATTGTGCTGACCAGCTCCTCCTACCACTCGCCATTAAATTTTGCATCTGCTCTAATAAGCGGAGTAATTTGGGTTAGGGTCGCAGTGATATCAATATAAGCATTTTTAATATTGCTTTGAATGACCTACTAATTAACCATTAATATTGCGCAAGTTTTTTTTTTTCTGTTTGAAACTTGTCTTCACCTTCACAATATTTATACAGTGTATTTGAATGTGATAACAGGCTTCTCGGTTATAGTGTGATTTTATATAATGTTAACTGTAAACTGAATATGTGCTTGCTACACTAAATTTGAGAAATAACATATTAAGGAGTTAAGGTACACTCCCTCCCGTTTGCCTGGACTAGCGTGCTTCATTAATGATTTAGAATACATACTGGTACTGGAATGTAATGTACATTTTCCTTTATCTTCAGTAAAATCTTTGCGATATTCCTTAAAAATATAAAATCCGAGCAGAGTTGAATACGAAATTTATTTCATTTACCTAAATTATATATCGTCATATTTTAGTATTCAAAATATCTGACAGTTTTAAATTGTTATAATCCGGAGATCTGTGCGTTTCCCAAAGTTAGCGCCTCAGAAAACTAATATTCCAACCAGGAGAGCGTACAGGTAACTACAAACAGATTTACCTCCCACGTTTAAATGAAATGTTATTCAAATTTATCTTGACATGGAAGAGGGCGGAGTAGTGAGACTTATAAAAGCCATTAGCTAATTGAGAAGGTGGCGTAGGCACAACCGGAGTTAATTCTCTCCGTAACAATCTGCAGTGTTCCTATTATAGTAAAATAAACACATTCTTCAAATGTTTAAAGCTGAAGGGGTTTGAGCTTGTTACGTATTCTTATTATTAAGCTCCCGTACTTGAATTTAGACGTGAAGTTAAAAGAAAATTAATAAAATCTGATGCGTTGCACTCACGTGACTTTCTCTACTCTTGTACTAAACATTAATACAAACTCTTATTCTTCTATCTTCTTCGTGCTAGTTGAGTTAAACATTGGCAGAAATTATGTTGTTGCTCGTTTTCTTGCACGTGTAACAGGAATATGGGAGTACAGTAGGCTTTGAGCGATAGTCAAATCTTTTAAAGCTTTCAAATTCCGTTCTCTTTGCACGCCTTATGTATAAAAATGAATAGCGATGTCCCATTTGACAGAGAAGTATAAGTTCTCCATAATTTATACTAATAACACGGAATATCTCTAAAATGGTTCACTCTGCAAAACATTTATTTGGACATAAATTGTGTGGTTTAGCGAGATCTATAGTTTTTGTGGACTAAGATATTGTTTATCTCTTACGGTTTACGAGTATAAGTATGAATTGTGCATTTTATTACAAACGCATGCATGGAATGTTACCTTGAACCAACTTCATATAAAGTTGCATTTCGTAGTGCAACTGTTTCTAACTAATTTTAAACTCCTAACGGTGAAGTGCTGTCTCGCTAGAAAAACGCAATACAGGACCCATCTATGATAATTATAGAAAAATGAATTTAGGCATGTGTCTTTCCTTTCTTTATCACGTAGATACTAGGTAAAAAATATATTGCATTTCACCCAAAAATTCGACACCGAGATTTTGGTGGAAATACACGTTTAAGGGGGCCTGAATTAAAAAAAAAGACATTTTTAAAGAAAGGTCCGTGTGTATGTCTGCAAACAGCATAATATGTAAACGATAAGTTGATCAAGTTGGTTACGTACCACAGGCTACCCTTGACATGGACTATTTTTCAAAAATTTTGATTTTCTCAAAGGTTTTGATTTAAATACGATATGCGTGGGGTGTAACAAATAGTGGCATCATTGTTATGGAAGCGAAACAAGAGGGAATTATTTGCAGTCACTTTTACCACATGTTAATGAATGTCTGACGTCCCCTCCAGTAAATGGACTCTTCCATCAGACTTACAGTACATGCGCTGTATAGAGAGGAAGTTAGTCTCCTGTTAATTATTGCTCTAGGCTGTTGTGTTTCACTGTGTTTTCAAAGCAAGAACAACGATCCTGGCCGAAAATCCAATCTGCCTGTAGCAAGGCCGGGCAGAATGGTGTCTACTTCGAATACACTGTGCACGCAACCCGCGTAACATTCTTACTGTTTGGAGGAGTAGTTCCTCTTCGTTATTTAAACTGTTCAGAGTGGCGGACTGATATACTTAACAATCAGCGCGTTTGTTTTAAAGAGAAATTTGGAGGTCATACTTCTACTAGTGAAATCGGAATTACACACATTAATCATATGAGAAGACGTTCAGACGTATAGTAATATCTGTAACAGCAATATGCAGTTGCGCTGAGAGATGGTTATCTGAAACGCAATATCTGATTTTACTAACTTCATCAGAGAAAAAAAGATGTTCACAGACATAAGTGGGGTAAAATATTGTTGTAACAGTGTAACAGAAGAAGCATACGAATATTACCACAGTTCTTTGAACATGTCTGTGCCAACTAAGTCTCTGCACTTATTTTCTCTCAGATCTGTTTGTAGATCCATGAGTTCACATTGCAAGTTGATTCTTACATTGACTACATCTATAGTAACGGTTAACAAAATACTGAAATGTCATTCTAAAGATTCCTGAAATGATACAATCTATGTGAAGTAAATTCGGTTTTTAACTCTTCCAGAATGGCACTACAACTAATTCGTTTATCCTCTGGCACAGCATCAAGTGATTTAATAGATTTGAAATAAATATTTCATAAGTTGATTTGTTGGTTAAGACAGTTGTCACATGTCAAGGTATGTTTGTTATGTTTAGGTGTAAACCTTCTAGAACTTAGGCACTCTCTAAATCTGTAATCATAACAGAGAAATAGAAATAATACTAACGACGATGACGACGATCATAACGACAGAAAATGTATAGAACATATACAGAACTAGATCATAAAACGCTTACTAGTTTTTTTGTCGTATCATATCTACAATAAGGCCGTTAAATGTTGGCTCGAAGAAAACCATGTAATATGTTGTTACAAATGAGTTAGTCTGTTAAGTCAACGCATGTGCAGTTAGGTGATAAAGGAAGGTGCGCTACCCACAACTAATGACTGCCACAAATCCATGTTCACACTTCAGAAAAGGCAAACTTCTACGCCTGTGCTTGAAGACCAATAGCAACCATGATTTTAAGAGAGTGACAGTTACATGTCGACTCCACGTGGAGTCTCAGTTGGCAAAATTCTGAATTCCAGTTCTTTTTTGTTTCATTATCTACAAAGGTTGATGTTAAGATGTTACAATTCTACCTGAAAGTACTCTGCCTGGAAAGGGCCCGTGTTGTAAAACTATTATGAGGGTTCCTCAAAGGAAGCGGCCGAACTGCCTACGCATTATTCAAACAGGCTCTAGACGGTGCTGACACAGGCATGATTCCTCCACTGATACCTGTCGCAAAACGACCTTTCGACTCCTGATATCAACTAAAGCAGGGAATTCACGAATCCGCTTTTGCCCACCTCTGGCCTATGGTCTCACAGCACGACCATATCGTGCAGGTTTTCTTGAGGCTTGTGGGGAGCGGCATCACCATACAGGACTGTGGCGAGGTGGATTAGAGCCTTGAAGGAGCAACGGGCGGAACACATGGCTTGGCCGGGTCGTCCGAGTGTTTGTGAAGAGGACGTGTAAACTGTTTCCACAATACTAGACTCCGATCAACGGTAGGCAAAACGTGGGCTGGTCCTGGAGATGGAGAGTAACCTGAGACCAGGGTTGGGAAGGAAGTTCGCACACATTTTACAGGATCATCCCATCATTTTACAGGGTAATGCTCAGTTGCACACGGCACACTCTTTACTTATCTGTATCGTCGCTGCGGGTGGGAAGTACTTCCGTTGACAACATTCACCGAAGTTAAACACCCATGATTATGATTTGATCTCAAAGATGAAGGAACCACTTTGTGATATTCGATTTCGGACAGTTTCCGAGAATCTGCAGTCATTAGGGCGGTCTATTAGAAACATCTACAGAACATGAGCTGTTACAGGGATACTATAACTTCCACATCCCTTAAAATGAGCTGTAGACAATACTGGGCACTACATTAAAGGACAACAGAAGAGCTCTTGTATACTAGTAATAAATAAATAGTTGCCACTCTTAAAGTTACAACCTAAGTTTTTAAGCTATTTTCATGACAAATGGCATGTCTCAGGCATCGTGAATATTGTTCGAAAAGCTTGAAAGAAAATTACCCCTCCTTCCGTTACTAACACTTGCTGATAACAATGACGCCAACACGAGGCGAAACCAGTTTTTGAGCGCTGGCCTAGTTTGCACTTTCAACCATGGTAAGTGTAAACGCATGTATTATACCGAAAGTCGCATTAGTAAATTAAATATTCTCCTCTTCAGTGTTACTGTGTTGCCAGACTGTGCGAATAATGTCTTAATGTTCAGTTATCTCCTTTATCTTTCACGGTAGAGACATTTATTGGTCGTTTTGTCATATTTTAATCCACCATTACGCACACTTATATCCCTGGCATCCTATTATATGGTAATAGTAAAACATAGTATTACAATTTTTTGTCGTTATGGTTATACCGTTAAGCTATAATTTAAGTTTCTGTTTACTTTCCTGTAAAACTAGCAGAAAGCTTTTGTTTGGACTACCTTAGTTGAATACATCATTACGTGTATTTCACTCATGTCAATAATATATCAGTATATCATGTTTCGAATGTTTGCGTCATGTTTAATGCTATTTAATTAATTACCTGTCTGCGTTAATACATAACGTTGTATCAGAACGTTGGTTTATTTTTAAAGCCCTGAAAACGCCCACTGCTTGTTGCATCATTATCACTGCAGTAAGCAAATACTTAACACATGTAATCCTTCATTAGAAGGGATTTTGTGATAAATAGACATTCCTACGTGGTTTGAAACAGTTTCACTCTAACACAAGGTAATGCTGCAAAGTCTTTGTCTTGTTTGGGATTGTGGAAACATCTAGATTCTCTTCCACCTTGAGGTTATGTTCTTATTCTGTAAATGTTCCCCTCCGCAGCATAATTTAGTGCAACCTGAGAGCGTCTCCTACCAAGTCTTAAACTACAAGGCTAACTTGCAATAAGAAACACAATATTCAGAATACTACAGTCACGGAACTGAAATTCTGAATTAATCATGGGCATCGTGTAAACTTTGAAGTTTGGCGCTTCACTATACAGGTAAAACAGGCCTTTTAACAGCGTGTAGAAATAAAAAGTATTATTAATTAACTTTCTTTCATAAGGATATAAGACACCAAATTCCAAAGTTTCTTTATCATTTGTTTGTCATTTGGTGGATAACTATATAGCAAATATCTCCACATGAACAAAAGCAAATATCTTACAAAATGCATGAATATGCAAAATAATTACATAAAATAAATGCAGTAATAATACCAGTATAACTGTCACATTTATCATAATAATGTGACAAAAACAACAGTTCACTCCAGTTTTTTTCTCACTTTAGTTTCTTCTGACTCAATGCACAACATAGTTCTTTTACTGACGTTAACACAGTCTACAGTTCTTCGTGATATTACAAGTTACAGCTGTTGTCTTCTCGTATCCTTAACATATAAGGCCCTCCGCAATCTTTTATACCGGCGATGACGTAGCCTGATCTTTCTCACACTTCACCTTTCGTGGAACTTGCCGGCAGCCAGAAGCTTCACGAACAATCTAGAAAATCCCTTTTGGTTTTGCATCTCTGATTGTCACGTGTTTTCTCACGTGAGTGGTATGGAACAACTTCACCTTGAACACCTTTGATATGCGCCGCGGCTGGCATGCGGTGTGAAGTAGCTTGACCCCGACCATCCTTTGTTGTGCGTCGGGGCCGGCATCATAGGGTATTAATAAAAGCATTTAACACACGTATATTGCATACAATTTTTGGGAGATAATTACTAATTTAATATGGCATACAGAACTTCGCAATGTTAATATCTTGATTTAAGTTTACCCTTTAACATGGAATATTCAGACATAAGCTACCCGGAGATTTCAATATTTCACTCCTACTTACAAAATAGACAACTAATATTGTTTTAATTATTCCTGATTTCTTGTCATTCAAGCAATTTTTAAAAATGCTATGACATATTGCTATCTCTCTTTACATTTTTCAGGTACGAGAGAAGTACAGTCTATTTTCTTCCAATTTCGAATCAATGTATTCATTTTCAAGTAAGCCGCCATGATTACTATGCGCAGTTATTGATTTGAGCACGGCCTACTCTGTTTATCTCGCGGTATATGTATTAACATTAGTGGCTCTTTGCATAATATCTTCAATCGGCATTACAACGAAAGTTGGACTGATTCCTGTGCTTTATTCTTTTAAATTATAACGTATGCAATATAAATAAGAGAACAATATTGATGCGGTAAAAATCAACAAGTCAGTTTGATTGTATTTTGTATTTGTGTTAATAAAAAAATTAAGTTCAAGGGTGTGAAAATGCTAGCGGCCTCAAAAGTACGTACCTAATACGAAGGAGGGTGGGTTAAGCTGGTAGATGTGAAAACGGAATAATTCATTTACCTGCAACATCAATATAACCGGAAAGGCCATGCAATCTTACTATAGTAAATCGTTGTAGTTCATTTTACACCTTGAGATGCAGGTGATTTTCAGGAAGGGAAAGGAAATTAGAAACCTTGAAATTTACGCCAGATACACTGATTATTCTTTCTGTTTCAATCAATGCAGAAAGTAAGCAACTCTCAGCGCTGTCGCCTCTCAACGGTGAAATGATGAAACAGGCAATATGCCTCTGACCATCATCCTATATGAAAACATGTTTACATTCTTTCACAAATCCTCGATTTGCAATATTGCGATGTTCCGGTACCAGTGAACCTTTCCGCTTAACTCCTACGAAAACCACAATCTTTAACTACTGTTTAAATTAGATGGCACCTCCCTTATTACTGGAATGTATTTTTCGAGGCATAAAGCAGATCTGTAGGGAATATATGCAATAAATGACATTCAAAGTATCCAATTATCAAGAAAGAGCAATGAAACACTGCAGCATGATTATATTGCAATGGACAAGGGAAAGTTGACTGGGTCTTTATAATTACACAGTATATTACTCCAGAACACCATAGTGATGTGATATTGTAACAAAGCGGCAATTTGACAAATCCCACTCCTGACACCAGTGTGACAAAACCGACAAAATATAATATTTTTTTCTGTTACTTTATTTTTCCTCAAAGCTTTTGCACAACACAGTTCTCTTTTATTGGAGTCAACACAGTGTACAGTCCTTTGTGACATTACAACTCGCAGCTGCTTTCTTCTCGTAACCTTGACTCACTCCTTTGTTTTTCTTCTTCACTTTCTCTGTATCTCAAACAGCTGACTCTGATGATACGATCACTCAACACTCATTAATTGCTTAGCTATCTTCCTTTCGACTCTAACGTTCTCTCACGAAGTCCGTGCTCACACAGCTGACATATAGACATACACACACGCACGCGCGTGCTAAAAACTCACTGACTCCAAACCCTCGTTGCCTCGCCTTCTAATATATCGAGGATAGCGTAAAATGGGCCTTTCTCCGATTTCACCTTTTCTGGAACCTCTACAAATAGGCCGGCCGCCGGATACTTCTTAAATAATCTCGAAAACCCCTTTTGGTTCTACCGGTCTGATCACAGTCACGTGCTTGCTAGCTTAAGATGTGTGGAGAAGCTTGGCCTTGAGCGCCTTTGATACGCGCCGCGGCTGGTATGCGGTGTGACGTAGCTTGGCCCCGGAAGTCCTTTGTTGTGCAATATCTTGTACAATTGCACATTCAGAGAGGGAACACTGCCTCATTTTGCTAGTGTTCTTGTATGAGATGAATAAGTTTAGCAAACGAGTCGAATAAATTATTTAATTAAATACTTAATAAAAATAATTACAAAAGTAACCTAATTTTATGTAATTATGTAATCTCGTGCGGAAAGGAGAATTTTGTATTCTAACTAACAATTAGATATCTAGATTTGATTACAAATATACGTTTTCAGGTTCTAACTAATGAAACATATTTGTGCATGCACATGTTTTCGTTTTCAGGTGTGTTTTATAGATGAATATGCAGCACTGAATTGAAGTTTTAACATTTTACTTTTAAAAGTTTAAAGGATACAATATTGTATCATTTTGTCTGAAAAGAACATAACTGAAGAAATAAGTAATCGGATACACAATTTTACTTCATATTTGGAATAGGAATAGGAGAGATATAGAGGGGGTTCGACACTAAAGCTTTGCTTATTGTATCTGTGCCCCCAAGGGGGCATTTCTGGGAGGAAGGATGAGGTGAGAGGAGACACCGGGCGGCAAGATCCAGACTAGCGGTGTAGTTGTTGGCAGAAGTCCTAAAGGTTTACCAAATTTGACGGTTCCTCGAGGTCCTTCGTGTTCACCCACGGGAACTCGGAAAGCTCCAGTGCTCCCATATGCTGATGCATGGCGTGCATAGGTCTATATTAGTCATATATGAATGAGATAGTTTTGAGCAATGACTTCAAACGACAAATTGGCTTCCCCATATACTCGAAATTATTCCCAAGGGACATTGGGACTGGATGTTCCAGTATTTTTCATTTTAAAGCTATTTACTTGAAAACGGGCACATCTAATATATATCTAAGAAATTACTGCGAAAAAAAACCATCAAAGCTCTAGCTGAAATGATTTCTCAGATAGTACAATTAAATATTTTAATTAGTGAGAAAATTAAATTTTTAAATCTGTTTTGCGCATTCACATTTTTCAGAGAAGCATAATATGCTATTTTGTAAAACTTGAGTAAGGTAAAAAAAATTGAAGTATTTGATTAAAGTTGAAGTGTCCCAAAATTAGACCGAAAAACTTTTGGAGCTTTTTGTTAAGGGAAGTTCTTTTGCTGCGGTGCTTCTTCGTTTAAGCACTAGAAGAGTTCGTATCACAAATTACTGCCTCCCAACCAGTTTAAGTATTTACGGCAAAATCAACAATGCAAATTAGTATTGCACTTATCTTTGTAAGGCACACAATCTTAATCCAAGAAACACAGAACATAAATAAAACACAAACATCTAATTGTTTACAGTTAATCACAGTTTTACTATCAAAAGTAAATGTTGGAACGCACACCCATTGCGATTAATACAGAGTGCATCGACGTGCCCTATTCCACGGTTCTCTCGCAAAAACACCAGCCATTTCTCTGGTTTAAAATCTTGTCGTTCTAATTTTGAATGTGCGTGTGTGTGCGCGTGCGCGTGTGTGTTGCTTTTTGCTAGTTTGTGACAGTATATATTATGGAAGAAAAATGCATAACAAGAAAAGGAAATGGATTTACTCAGAAATTTGAAGAAAAGCAAGCGATCAAGTGGCCATTTGATGTTTGCATGGACAAGACTCTCATAAAGGACTAGCGAAATGCACCGCAGACTTTTACCTTCCTAAACCTCTTACAAAGGAAAATACGTTCAAGATACAGCCACATGTACAACTGAGATACACGATAAGTGGTACTCTTCTATGTTCACCGACATACTGTAATACATTTAGCCCGTTTCGCTCTGGGCTCAGAAATTCAGCACCCAAGAGTTAAAAAAATATTAAAGTTCAAACTATAAGCAAGTAGGTACCGTGATTATCGTCGTGATTTTCCTAAATAGATGGACAAAAATATCTACTTGGTCTTGAATAAGTTGCTTTGTGAGATGAACCACTAAATTCTTGCAATAAATTATAACACTAAGCAATAATAAAATAATTTAATTTATATTTAAAACCATGTACTTTTGGTCCATGATAAAAGGATCCATGCATCAGTTTGATACCATCGTTATTGTTTTCAAGAAGATAATATTTGTCATTTAAAAAATTAGTAATATGCCATTAAAATCCTTCCATGACACCAAAAATATGGCATATAAACAATTGAAATAAATATTTTAAACTTGAAACGTCATATTACTCTATAAATCCTATAAAGCCTTCCAGGAAGGTCCAAAATTACTAGCAGCTAATATTTCAAAGTAAAATGTTAACCCATTTAGAGTAGGTACTTGTTTTTACATACGGACAGACATATTCCGCCTAAAAGCATTTTGGTTAGGATCTTTCTTTTCTTTCCATTTTTCTATGTATATGCACATTTGTTATGTTGTATGTGTATGTTTTTATTATGTTGCATAGGGGAAAAAAGTCTCGTGGCCTTAATTCTTACCTGGGCAAATAAATAAAAAAAAAAATTAATTAATTAATAATCATAACCGGAATCAGCGCTATTTCAGTTGAAATGATTAATCCTTTTATGGTAGCAGAACGATATAGCCATTCTCCATAAGAGGGGTTGAAGATATACCATGAAATGCTCCATCCTTAACTTACAAAAATGAACTAATAAAATATTTGATGCATGTATGTATATTTACGATATTTTTAAGGATGATTTTCATAAATATGCTGCTCAATATTACTTTTTTTACTTTCTCTACTGCTTTCATAAAATAAGTATAGGGACTATTGCATTCCACCTAAAAACTCTATACTGAGATTTCACCTGAAATGCACGTTTAGATATCCCTATGGAAAAAAATACATATTTAGGCAAATATCCGCGTGCGCGCGGGCTTGTGTCTGTGTGAGTGTGTGTGTATTTTCAGCATCGTCCAAAGATGCGACACGAAGAATATTCTCCAATTCCAGACTACGTTTTATATGGAACATTTTTCGAATACTTTGATACTTTCCAGAATGGTTAATGATTTTGAATGAAAGAAATTAACGATATTTTAATGACAAATGAAATGTATATGTTGAATTTTTCGGGAATAGTCTCTAAAGTCCTCTTTATTCTGAATGACTTTTGTTTAACTGGTAAACCCTAAGTGTTACACAAAATTTTAGTACACAAAAAATGTGGATATCGTGAAAACATACAATTTATGTCATATAAACCATCTTCGAGAATTTATTTGTTTTTGGTTTGAATTTTCAAATAGTGACTCCTGTCTTAATTGGAAAGTCGCTATTCATTTTCTTCTTGAGGTCTTATAAGGAAGTCTTGGCATGTAAGCCATCACATTCTCTTAAAAATCTGACTATCGCTTTACGTAACTGTCCTAGAACGAAATGAATAAATGTTGATTGAAGGTTTATGTAGATTAACAATGAGTAGACAGAACAATAGTCTGATATTTAGTAAAAACTAGATGACCGGGTGAACTTTATACCCCTAAAATTGATTTGATTATCACTCTTCATAAGTGATTATCAATCCTAATGAACCACTGATTGTTTGCACCGTAATAGATTTCCGGATTGTAATGGAATGCTGCTCGCCCCAGGTTCACAGGAGCACCGCGTCGGCGCAGTAGGTCATGTTCATTGTGTGGTGTTTGCTGGCGCAGTGTTTGATGTTCACGAACACGTTGCATTCTGAATCTATTCGTTTATCGTACATTTTCAGCTGATCTCGAACGCAATTGGGACATGCCAATAAGACTATTTCCATTATCTGTCGCTCGATGGTCATCAGCGCAATTTGCACCTGAAGTAATTCGCCGCGGATTTGACTGACTTCGACGACCTATGTCAGCTTATCCTCTCCTTGGCATTATAATGAGTATTGTAAAACTCACGGAATCGTTTCCAGTCACTCAAATTTGTTGAACATACCTTAAAAAATTGAAATTTAAAAAGTAATTCCCAAAGTTTCGCTAAAACACATTTTATGGTTTTGTCTAGGCCTACCCTATAATTCCTCGAGTCTCACTAAAACAGAACTGAATACATTTTTATTTCTAAGCCTGCAAAGTCAATTTACCTTAATAGAATGGCTGATAAAATATAAGTAAATTCCATTTAACCAAATCTGTTCTAAAAATCCAGAACTTTTTTTTCTTTTTACGAAACAGCTATTTTAAATGTAATACAGTTGTCAATCGATAGGTCTCTGCCACAAACGCCTTATATTGAAATTAATCACAAGCGGCAATTCCCAAACTAAATTACCATTTTAGACCTCTTTTCATTTTTCAGCTGTTGCTTTGTGTTTTTCATAGTGTTATTTTTTTCTAAACCATCCCAGTATTGAGACAAACAAAATAAAAAAGAAATTATTCAAATCGGTATTATTATTGTTGTTATTAATATTGTTATTGTTATTGTTATTATTAATATTATTAGAGAAATTAATAAGAATGCAAAACTAACACATCATACTTATTTTTCTAATATCGTTTATCTGAATTTAAGAGGCCAGCCACGAAATACGCTCTTCTGCACGAATGGAGAATGCACTTAAAATATATGAGTATAGCAAGTTTAATTTTATTTTATTACATAGTAATGAACTAATACGTAATTGTGTGCCGACGTCAAAAGTCAAATATATTGTGACAAAAGCCGTCCAGTTACTTTTCTATCACTTCATTTTTCTTCCAAAATTTCATCACAAATACCTACACAGTTCTTTTACTGGTGTTAGCCTTTAGTAATATCACAACTCTCAACTGCTTTTTACTTCTCGTAATCTTGACTCAGTCCTTTCACTGTCTCTCTTCATTTTCTCTTTCTCTCACACCAACTCCAACGACACATCTTTACTACGACGGGACGTATCTTTTCACGACGACAGTAACACTCACACATACACACAGACACACACACACACACACACTCTCTCTCTCTCACACACAGCTATCTCGCACTCACTGACACACTGATCTACTCTTGTCTGTAACTGTAACTAACTCTCTACTGTTTCCTCGTCTCCATAATATGTAGTGGGGATGACGACGCACGAACCTTTCGCGAACTCTTTCAAACACGCCGGCGATAACGTAGCCAGATCTTTCTCGAAGGCTCTGGAGAAAACATTTTGGTCTTCCACTCTAATTGTTGTTAGTCACGTACACACAAACAGTCGTGCGAGACAGCCTGACTTTGAACGCCTTTGTTTGCTCGCCGGTGTGAAGTAGCTTTTGTTTCACGCTGTGCCCGGCGTCACAATATCATCTACCCATTATCCTGTCATCCTTTGTGAGTAACATCCTAGCCTCTGGTGCCTGACGTCAGGAATCCCATGGATTTACGCAACGTAAAAAAACCGCAAATCTGATAAAGAGGCGTCTGAGCGAAATTAAGTGGTGTTTCAAGTCCAATATAGAATGGTACGCTGTGAAGAATAGCACTTAAACAGCGTCATAAATAAGAGCTCACTTTCAATCCCCTATCTGAAAGCCACAATAGGGAAATCCTCATCTACTTAAGTCTGTACATGAACTGAAAGGAGAATCTGTACCTTACAGTCTCTTCCACCCCTTGTATTTCAGTCCTACCATTCTAATGACAATTACTCAAATGGCTGCAATTATCGAGGGTGACGAATAATTATTTTTAAATCCATTGAAACATGGGATTAGTATGGCGCGAGGTATTATTATTATTGGCTGCTATATTCCACTGGGAGTGTTGTAATTGTGACATAGCTGTGTTTCTGGTACCCCAAGGGATACCAAGAGAAACGAAAAAGTATACTTGTTCGCCCTAAAAACGCTGTATGCAGTATTTGATTTCTCCTTTATTTGCTGGATTGCAATTATGTTTATTGGTCTGTAATCCCCTTGTACATAGTTTTCATTTGGTTTTGAGTGTATTTAAAATGTTACTAGTGATGAGTAAGAGATATGGTTTCTAAAATGCGATTTCCAACAATATATTCAGCACGCCTATGCACAACTTGTTACTGTGGGCTGAGAGGTCGGACTCTTAAACATGTTTTGTTGATAAAGTTAATATGCACGCTCATATATTTTACGTTTTCCAGAAAACTATATTATTGAATTTCAAACTTAGAATGTGTTCTTTATGTTTTTCAATTCGTTTTCCAGGTATGCTTTAAAACGAATAAATGTGATTTGTTACCTTTACCCAGATGGAGCTATGATAGCTAAGGCGATAGCGTCCAAGGTTCGATTTCGTTGGACCGACCACTCTAACCTTTTATTCCTTACTTTTTATTTCCAGTTAAGTCATGGGAACTTCTATTATCTGCTCCGACTCTCTGAGCGTTATTCAGTCCTGAAACAGTTTGTCGACATCTCCACATTCATTATTAAAATTCAGACCCTCATCTCCCAGTACTTTCTCGCGGATACCAGTCGGTTTTTACAAGAACCCAGGCCATATGGGCATTCTGGGCAATGAGGCAGCGGATGTGGCTGCTAAGTCTGACTTCCATTTGCCGCAGTCTTCCACCAACCGTCTACCCTATACGAATGTTCAGCGCTACTTCCGTCGCAATGTTTTATCGGTCTGGTAGCAGTTCTGGGGCTGGCTCGTAGCACAGTTGGTAGAGCACCTACCTGTTGTGCTCTTTAGAAACCCTTCACACTTTAACATCAAAATACATTTAATATTTCTTATGCAATATCTGTCTTATCCGTCATATAAAAGATATGAAGAACAACTTCTCAGTGTCTCTGTTTTGCATTTTATTATGAGAGCTTAGAAAAGAAGCTACCTCAAGTATCAGGGTTAGATGCGGTGGACGACAGTGAGTGACCTTTGCGGCTGATGCACTTCAATGGGAGTATGTTGTCGGGGCGTTCAATCTGGAAACTCTACAGACCACGATGCGCTACAACTGCAGCAATCAGGTCTGGCACCACCTTCTCACTCCTTCGCCTTATACCTTCCTTGCGGAGGTTTTGTAAACACGATAACCTTCGCCACATTGCTGAAATCCTTCTTAAGTTTCTAATCTATATCAGTATTCCTTTGTATACCCAGCGGTCACCAGTTATTTCCGTGTGATTAACAGAAAATATTTAATATGCATGAGGAGGAGCAGTAATTTTAGTTATCAGTGCACTTTTGTTCGCGATTGAATTGATCTTAGAGCGAAGTATAAACTTGTTTATGTCGCTTTTGTAGACATCAATAAGAGTGTATGAGAGAGAGAGAGAGAGAGAGAGAGAGAGAGAGAGAGAGAGAGAGAGAGAGAGAGGGGGTAGAGATAGTCAATGGAATAACTTCAGTAAAGCTATGGGTTCTGATAGTTAAGAACCATCAGCCCGTTACTCCGTTTTGCACAATCGAAGTGGTTGCCTTATCACGTCAGTTCTTGAAATACGTATTTGTAGAATGAGATGAAATGAGGCCGATTGCGGCCAGCTGAATCAGTATCATTATGCATACAGGACAGTTTTTATTTTAAACTTTGTTTGACAATATTGCACTTTTATGAAATTGAAATAGATCCATTTTTAAAATTAATTGTGAAACAAAAATGAGTTTTCTTTGCTATAACATGAAACAATAGAAGAAATGTTTAGATTACTTATGTAAGACATCGTGTAATTAAGCCCGCCTCAGTAATGTGATGGTTAGCCTCACGTTTAAGAGGTCGCGAGTTCGAATCTCGCTTAGGATAAGTTATCCGGGTAAGGTTGGAGGATGTTAATTTTAAAACAAATCGTGTAATTAAATATCTAAAACGATCTATACTGGTATTATGAACAGGTTCAAAATGCTGATGCATCTTTCGGCACCTAATACATTGTTCTCTATATTTCCTGTCTTCTAAATTTGTATTTCTGAAACTTTTCTGTCGCGTTTCATTGGTGACTTCTTCTGTCTAGCAAATTCTTTATATTCCCTTTTTCTTCTGTTTCCTTTGGCGTATTCCAAAGAGCCCTTAGTTGCCTTTCCTCCTCAATATATTAAAAAAGGTTCATAACAAGTGCATTGCTACAATTAAATAATAATACCTATTGAACTTTGGTAACTTATCCTAATTCCTTCATGCTTAAATTTATCTAAGTTTGGTTTTTGAAAAAATGAGGACATTCTGTTTTTGTAAATTGAAATACTAAAAAAAGGGAATTTGTGGGCGATTCCTTTTTAGTCGTTAATTATGAATTATTTCAACAACTTGCGATTAAAATATTTCATTAAAACGCATAATTCAATACTCCTGAATCTTTTTAGTATTAACCAATGTTTCGCTTTATTTATTGCAACAACATTGCATTATAACTTCATTTAGTTGCGACACACATTTTTTAAAAATCGCATTGACAAATTCTCATTATGCAGTAAACAGCAGTAGTGCTGCCGCTGCCACCGCCACCGCCCCCGCGCCGCCGCCACCAATAATAATAAATTATAATAGTATAATAAATAATAATAATAGTAGTGGTGGTGGTGGTGGCGGCGGCGGCGGCGGCGGTGGCGGTGGCGGTGGCGGTGGCGGTGGCGGTGGCGGTGGCGGTGGCGGTGGCGGTGGCGGTGGCGGTGGCGGTGGTAGATTTCTAACTTGATAATACTTATTCTGGTACAAAAATTATAGCATATCATTATCTTAGAACCCAATTATTTTTTTCGCACGCATAACTTTATTTGATATGTCAGTTAGCCAGATACTGTGCACGGAGGTGAAGTAAGTTGGTCCTCTACCTATTCAACACTGCTCGGTTATGAGCAATATTAGTTGCTCATGCTATATTATCTATACGAATAATGACCAAGACTATATACATTGATGAGTGAAATATGCAAATTAATGCAAACACTATAATTTTATTTGAATGACCACGTGAGAAATTATGTGCGCTACATACTTTACTTGTAATTAATTATTATTCATAAAACCGGCATTGTTTGTGTTTAATCTAGTTTAGTTAGAAATATATTATGCAAATATAACATTCTGTCTGTGTAACTGCCATATGAGCAGAAATGTTATCGCACTTTTTACTTAATAACTTATTGTTTAATACGTAGCTTTATGCTTTGAAACATATTCCTAATAATATAAAAATGCATTCATTAATTTCGTTACTAGATCTATCTCAGATAGTGTTGTCCCATTTTCACGCTCTAAACCGAAACGCGGTTTAAATTCCATTGCTAAGCAAACATTTTCAAACAATAGTAAATCATCGAAACTGAATTGGCCCCTAAATAGACCATCCCTGAAAGTTTACATATTTAACATACAAAATATGTGTGAACCTACGGATGATAAAATTAGGTGCCAACAAGTTTGATTTAATTACTTCTTCGTTGACATATGTACATAGAATTACATTGTTATTTTGTAACTATGTTTCAGCAAAATTGTTTGCATAGTGTATGCAGTAAAGCGTTATTGCACAATCGCCACATTTTGCTGCATTTGTATTGAAACAAGGATGCTTGTGTTATTCTTTTATTTCCCAGAACAATTTGTAAGTGAAATAACGGATATTTAGCGAGTATTTATTTTAAAAACTACTTTAAGCGAATTGAACGGGGGGATTTGCAGCAATGAAGCTGTGCAACTGTGCTTATATGTAAACGAACAGTAGAACGCGCAGCTTCACTTGCGTTATTGCTTGACTATGCAGATTCTTATTGTTCTTTTTCATCCTCTCTCTCTGTCTCTCTCTCTGTCTCTCTCTCTCTCTCTCTCTCTCTCTCTCTCTCTTACGTTGTATCTCCAGTCCCTTTCTTCCTAATCTCTTTTCCCTTTCAAGCGCAGTCTCCTCTGTCTCTCTTAACAAGCGCTGTGGAAGGTAAGAATCATATGTGCTTCAGACATAAAGGTTTTTACGGAGAGAGCCACTGAACTAAGAACCGGTTACGCGGTGTTTTTTCACTGAGCGTGTGGATGCATGCTTCCACGCAATCAAGGTCACGTTACTGACGTGGCTTGGCTCTGCAGCGTCCAGTTGAAACTGTTATGGCGTACTTCAATTACAAGTTACTATTTTATCCTACATTTAATCACAAACTATATTATGGTTCAGTACATGTTTTCTACTGATCAGTGTGTACTTATTTGTATGGAGTTACTCGGTCAATTCATCGAGCGAAAATACGATTTGCAGGAAGATCTTCTGGTGTAAAAGTTGCAGGGCGTACACTTATAATCCTGGGAGAAATAACCTGGAACCTGACGTTTCAGTTGTCTGCCAGCCGCTTTGTTGCAGCGTCTCCGCTTTTCACTCTCTGTCCATGGCCAGTGGTTCGACGTGACGTCGAATGGCTTTCTTTTGAAATGAATCTAATTTTGTTACGCACCTGCTGATTTTTTCCCCCAGGAGTTGTAAGTGCTGCTGATGGGCCGAGCAATCAAACAATATATGTTGCGAGCGGCAAAACACGCGTAAGGCAGAAGCCAGGAATACACGCACAGATTGCAACATGGGTAAATACACACCTCTGGTGACAAAGAAGGCTTGAGGATTCGGTCAGACAGTGAGTGTTAAGTACGAGAAGAAAGACGCGTGTTTGCAGTATACTTTAAGAGAACAATAAAGGGTTCGAAAAAGTAACTCACGGCATGGGCTTTTTGCGAAGTAATATTACACGAAATATTAGTGGATGGAGGACTGAAGCGCTTCCCCTCAGCAGCGTGAGTTGCGCACTCGTGCATCAAACCATTATACTTCAAAGAGAAATTGAGCATGTTGAAACAGCAATTCCTAGGTTTTATTACTTTCTCTACTGGTAAGTAGGGGAAGTATTATATTCCACCCAAAAATTCGAAGTCGAGATTTCACCGGAAATACATGTTTTGAGGCCCCCTGAATCCAAAAAAAGCATTTTTAGAAAAAGGTCCGTGTGTGTGTGTGTGTGTGTGTGTGTGTGTGTGTGTGTGTGTGTGTGTGTGTGTGTGTGTGTGTGTGTGTGTGTGTCTGTCAGTCTGTCAGTCTGTGGACAGCATAGCTCAAAAACGAAAAGTCGGTTAAAAACCAAAATTGGTATTTAAGTTTAATGTCGTTCAAGGATGTGACACGAAGATTTTGAAGAAAATAGCCCCACCCTAAACTACCCTTTACATGGAAAATTTTTCGAAAATTTTGATTTTCTTGAAAATGGCTCTAACGATTTTGATTAAAATGTCATATGTTTGAGATATTTTTATAACAAATGAAATGTATATCTTGAATTTTCTGGCTAGCCCCTGTAGTCGTATTTACTCTGGACGACTTTTGCATAACTGGTAAACCGTTAGAGATAGACCAAATTATACTATACAAAAAATGTAGATCTTGCTAAAATACACAATTTATGTCTCAATAAATTTTCTTGTAGGGTGAACCATTTCGGAGATATACCTTGTTATGTGTGTGAGTTTCGGAAAACTTAAAACTTTCGTGAAATGGGTCATCGTTGTTCATTTTTTTATATGTTACGTGTACAAAGAGAACGGAATCTCAAAGCTTTAAAAGATTTGACTATCGCACAAAGCCTACTGTATTCCAATATTCCCCTTGCACCTACAAGGAAATAAGCAATAAGATAATTTGTACAAATGTTTATTTTAACTAACACGAAGAAGATATAGGAATAAGAGTTTGTAAGAATGGTTAGTACAAGAGTAGAGAAAGTCATGTGAGTGCAACACATCAGATTTTTTTTATCTTAAGGTAATTTCATAATGCAACAAATATTAAAACAAATACA